>SEYY01022846.1:80000-92500 GCA_009176605.1 Armadillidium nasatum | reverse complement strand
ATTATTATTATTATATTATTATTATTATTATTATTATTATTATTATTATTTGAATACTAGATAATTCGCTTTTAAAATTTTTTAATTTACTGTTTAAATAAATTAAAATATAATTAAGTCCAATATTTTATTAATTAAGAAAATAAATTATATTAAAATAGAAAATTAAATTATAAATTAAAGTTACTAAAATTTTAAAAACTAAATTAATAGAAATAATAGAAATCATAAATTCCAGACGTAGGGTATGATAAGGTTGGGTATTCGGAGTTGAAGGTTGGGGTAAAGAATCAAAACTTTACTCCTCGAAAATTTGTATCAATAAAAATATTACCATAAATATAAATTAATAATCCTAATATCCTCAAATTTCAAGCTTGCAGTCTATGACACTCCTCATTTCCTTAATTTTATCTTACGCCTATACTTGCAGACTGTAAACCCCTCCCATGCAAAAATAAATAAATATATAAATAAATAAATAAATAAATAAATAAGTAAGTAATCTTCCTGGTATGGTTTACAAGGCTCTAAAATTTTCATTTAGAAATTTAACTTTCGTTTTCGTCTTACAGCAAGTAAAGTACCCCACCACAAAAAAGTTTCCTTCCCCTATAAATTACAGACAATTACCCCCCTTCCTCTCCTCCAAAAACTTATCATACCCTATGCTCTTAATTAAATAGTAATGTAATTGCTACTACTAATACTAATCATTATAATATAAAAAAAAGGGTGAAACAGCCATGGACGAGCACGAGTTAATGTTTCATTACAAGACGTACTTCACTACTCTGACTTATTACAACACGATTCTCCAAGATGGCTTCCCAGTCGTCCGGACGAGCAAAGAAACTATAAGTAACCTCGTTTCGGCACCGATATATGTGTCTGGAAAGTTTGTTGAAAAGACAAAGGTAATGTTAAATCTGGCAATGATTAACCAAATGTCTGGTCTTTCGATTTTGATATATCGATAGATATATCAATATTAATATCGCTTAAAAATAATCGGTAATCAGTGTTGGTTATTAAAATATATTTGTGGTCTGGTTAGGTTAGGCTACGTTACACTGCCTTATATATTAAATTATAATGCAGTTGTTATTGAAAAATCGAAATATTGATATATCGGTGTTTAGATATATCGAAAGATCAGATATGTTTTTAACCTTTAACATGAAATCTTATTCTGAGGTTAAATTATTTTGAAGTTGTATCTAATATTTTGGGTAAATTATTGAAATTGCATACAATTTGATAGCTAAATTTTTTAAATTATATATACTTAAATTTAATTTTTCAAATTAAATTATGTTTTTTAAGTTCATTTTCTTTAATTTGTATCAAACTTTGGCGGCAAAATTTTGAATTTGAATACAATTTTGAAATCATTTGAAATTGTACCCAATTTTGATCATAAATATTTGAAATTGCATACAATTTTGATGATAAATATTTGAAATTAAAACCAATTTTGATAGTAAATATATGAAATTGTATACAGTTTCAACGTTATATATTTGAAGTTACACCCAATTTTGATGATAAATATTTGAAATTAAAACCAATTTTGATAGTAAATATTTGAAATTGTTTACAGTTTCAACGTTATATATTTGAAGTTACACCCAATTTTGATGATAAATATTTGAAATTGTATACAATTTTGATGGTAAATATATAAAATTGTATGTAGTTTTAACTGTAAAAATTTGAAGTTACATCCGATTTTGATGGTAAATATTTGAAACTGTATCTAATTTTGATGGTAAATATCAGAAATTGTATCCACTTTTCATGGTAAATATAAGAAATTGAATCCAATTTTGATACTTTAGAAATAACATTGAATATTGTAAAAGTTTGAAAGTAAACTATAATTTTGAGAATAAATTTTTAATATTATAAAAAAAACTTTGAAAGTAAGTATTATTTTAATACAATATACAAGAATACATTTATTTTTTCCTATACTGTTAATTCCCGTCATACTTTGATCTAGTTTTTTTCACACCTTTCGGGAAGTGCCCTATTCCAAGGGGGAAATGTTTAGGTGGTTTCTACCTACACCGCAAAAATTATCCTAACGAATCGTTGGGACAAGTGGCAAAAATGTCACAGTAAAATTTTCAATGGAGAAAAAACATGTTAGGCAAAATAAAATCGCTTCACCGATTTATTTTCTAATTAGAAAATAACTGAAAGAATTTGCTGTGACAGTTTTGCCACTTGTCCCAACGATTCGTTAGGACAATTTTTGCGGTGTA
The DNA here is from genome assembly GCA_009176605.1 of Armadillidium nasatum. Taxonomy (NCBI): domain Eukaryota; kingdom Metazoa; phylum Arthropoda; class Malacostraca; order Isopoda; family Armadillidiidae; genus Armadillidium; species Armadillidium nasatum. The sequence goes on along the minus strand of SEYY01022846.1, from coordinate 90,230 downwards.
GGGTTTAAATGGGGGGATCGAATAGTGGCTTAAAATGTGAGAAAAAAAACCTTCCTTCAAAACGTGAAATGTGAAATAGGCTTAGTTTTTTATATTATTAAAATAAAAAGTTTTTTTTTTCACAGATCTTTGTATTATATGTTTATGGAAATAAGTTCGTTTTTTTTTTCCTTTTCAAAACTTTCAACTCGTGCATTTAAACAATTTATTACTGTTTATTTACAGATTAACTTGGAAACTAGCACTTATCTGGCAACCCAGACTTTCACAAAAACAGTAGGAGATCGCCTTCATCCAGAAATTGTTACGTCAAAAGAAGTGATTCACGCAAGTAGTTGTAACGGAGGTTCCTTCTGTTCAAAGATCCAAAATTCGATATAACTCCATCCTTAATGACACTAGTTACCAAAACGTATTTCACCACTTTTACTTATTTCAAAACCTATGATGGTGGTGTTGTCGACACCGAAACAGTTGTTTCATCTGATATTGTGACTGAAAAATTAACTGATGCTCCAGCTACTAATTTACCTGTTGTTAGTCTTACTAAATTCCCTAACATTATTTCTGATGGAAGTCACCCAATTGAATTATTTGCTACGAAGACTTATTATACTACTTCAACTTACCTCACAACTATTCTTCAAGGTGACCAAACAATAACTTCATCACACATTGAAATTACATCTAATATAGTCACAGAACCAATAACGTCAATGGTATTAAACACAGAGGGAATTTTAAGACCAGAAAATGATCTTAATGATAAATTTGAAGATGTTCATTATGTACCTATTAATGACAATGTATATAAAGAGATAAAGACTTTATACGCAATATACACACACTTTACAACACTCCACAACGGTCGAGTGAAATCTAGTGAAGTAACTAAAACACAGTTACTAACTTCAACAGTCACTACAAATTCTATACCTGCTTCATTAATTATACAACCTGATCAAAGTATTCATAGTTTAAAGACAGCTGATCCTTCACAACCAACTGAAATATTTGATGATTATTACTATGATGAAACAGATATCGAGTTAGATCCTTCGTATATTGACACACTTTCTATACATACTCCAACTGAATCTCTGAGAGATACGGCTCCTAGTGATATAAAAGAGATATCTGATTTGAAAGCTACTGTTCATGTCGAAGAAGGAAGTACTACTGATGACACTTTTATAGTTGAGGATTCTACTACAAAGGCAACAATTCTTGTTCGCCCTACCAATGAGGTCGTAGAACTACAGTCCAACCTGAACGTACTAGCATCTTCACAACTGTCATTGATAGAAATTAGTACTTCTCCATCCTTTGACTTCAATGACATTATTTCAGACACAATAAAGCCTACAATTACCAAGTCAGCAGTAATCTCTACTACTGTAGAAGATCCTTCATTAGAAGAGATAAATAATTCTACTAATCTTCATTTGCATTCTACAGTTCCTGGTGAGACTCTTACAGAAGAATCTCATAAATCTAACAGCACTTTACAAGCAGAATCTGAAAATGAAGAAAATGCTTTTGAAATTGGCTTATCGCCAATGCTTACAGCAGTAGCTGGTTTAATTGGAAATACTTTTACTGGAAAATTAGCAGGTCAAACTCATGGAGCAAGACGAAAAATTGATCATCCAATACTGCCTAAAAATGCAATAGTAGCTGCTGAAAGAGAACCTTTGTTTATACCCATAGGAGGAGTAGGAGCCTCAATAAGCAATTCAAGAGATAGCACACTACATCCGGAGCAAGGTTTTATACCTCTATTTAGCGAGAATTCGTCAGACCAATTCCAGGCACCTGAAGAAGAAAATCAAAGACAAGATATATCAATTGTTCCTGATTTTAAACATTCTACACCTTGTAGAAGAAGTAGGGGGAAAGCACAGTGCAACCTGAAGGAAGGATTTATACCATTAATAATAAAGGATTCTCAAAATGAATCCCTTACTTATTGAGGATAAAAGTGTTCCTGATTTTAAACATTCTACACCTGTAGAAGTAGGGGAAAGCACAGTGCAACATGAAGAAGGATTTATACCATTAATAATAAAGGATTCTCAAAATGAATCCCTTACTTATGAGGATGAAAGTGTTCCTGATTTTAAACATTCTACACCTGTAGAAGAAGTAGGGGAAAGCCCAGTGCAACATGAAGAAGGATTTATACCATTAATAATAAAGGATTCTCAAAATGAATCCCTTACTTATGAGGATGAAAGTGTTCCTGATTTTAAACATTCTACACCTGTAGAAGAAGTAGGGGAAAGCCCAGTGCAACATGAAGAAGGATTTATACCATTAATAATAAAGGATTCTCAAAATGAATCCCTTACTTATGAGGATGAAACTACACAAGATTATGTTAATATTCCTGATCTTGAGTCTCCCGTTTTATTAGAAGATTCTAAACCTGCCTTGGATCCTCGTATTATTGAACCTGTATCTTCCATGTCATTAGAAAAGTTTGGACCTTCTTTTAAACCTCCAACCCAAACAGAATCAGGTTTCACAGGTATAACACCAGAAAAAGTTAATCCAACAAGAGTATCTGTTATTTCTGGAGAGGAAACTATATTTTTTGGTGGTTTTGATCCTCAAAGCTCTCCTTCCGAACATTCATCCTTATATGACAGTACTGATATTTTAGAGCAGGCTCAGTCTTCTCCTGTTCATATTATAATAGATGACAATAATGAAGTACGTCCCCATTTATTGCAACCTTCAGGAGGAAATGACGAAGGTTATGACTTTAGGCCAGTAATAAAACCAGGAACTGATAACTTAGGAAATGAATATTACTATTACGTGGATTATGGAAATTTGAAAGATGAACAATACCCTGATTATGATGTTGAAAATCAAGATTACTGAATCTTCAAAAATATTAAGTAGCACTCCAATTCTGACCTCAATAAACGGTAATAAAGCCACTACTCTAGTTTTAGGATCTTCAACGATTCTGTCTGGAGCAACAACAGTGTATGATAACCTCTTTACAAAACCAGCCGATTCAATGGACGTGAATGAGTATTCTGGTAACATTCACAGAGCTGTCGATGACAGATTTCATGATATAATGATGCATTTGAGTAAATCTAAAGGAAGTTCTACGCAAACAACATACGACAAAAATGAAGAGCCAATAGAATCTTCTCCAGAAACCAGTGAAACAGAAACCAGTGTAAAAACAAATTTAAGAACTTTAGTTCCTTCTGTTACTCAAACAACTCTAACTAGCTCATCAACCGAGACATCAAAACCCATATCATATTCAACTGACACACAAACCCAGATCGTAAGTACAAAATCTGAACAAAGTTTAGATAATCAGGGTAGTTCTACAGAACTCGACAAACAAACAAGTCATTCTACTACCCAAAGCTCAAAAGAAGAACCTGAAAGTAACATAAATCTTGCCTACGAAGAACAAAATGAAATAAGTAGAGTCATTGAGAGCCAAAGTCCTCATCAGGTATTAGAAAAACCCCAAAGCACAGAAACATGTATTCAAGAATGCTCTGAAAATGAAATATGCAAAGTCTTCCGTCAGGAACATGTATGCATTTGTAAACCAGGATACTCCAGAAGGAGTCCTACTCAAGACTGTAGAAGTAAGTACACGCTAAAGTTAAGTCATTCGAAATTACTAATGCACATATAACAAAACATATAAATATTTATTTATTTATTTATAATTGATACCATTATTTTAAATAAAAATTACAAAATTATTTATATTACTAACTCCATATACCATCTATAAAATCTCAGAAGCCGAATCGTATGAAGTCAGTATCGTATTGGAAAAGCTGAGTGACAGTACGCTGAGCTTCAGTTCCGAACTCAAGAACAAATCTCATCCGAACACTCAATTCCTCATGAAGGAAATTAACTCCGGTATCGAAAAAGCCATGATGAATTCCGATTTGAGCGACAAGTATTATTCGAACGTTATTTTAGATTTCGATCGTGTTAAAGAAGAGGAAGAAAATGTAGGTGTTATTATTATTATTATTATTATTATTATTATTTTTTTTTATTATTTTTATTTTATTATTTATTATTATTATTATTATATTATTATATATTATTATATATTTTTATTTTTTTTTTTTTTTTTTTTTTTTTTTTTATTTTATTATTATTATTATTATTATTATTATTATTATTATTATTATTATTATTATTTTATTTATTTTTTTTATTATTTTTATTATATTATTATATTATTATTATTATTATTATTATTATTATTATTATTATTATTATTATTATTATTATTATTATTATAATAAGCAATATTAAAAGAAGACATAGCTTAGCTTATTATTTATTATGATGATAAGTAATATTAAAAGAAGAAATAGCTAAGTTTATTATTATTATAAGTAATATCAAAAGAAGAAATAGCTTAGATTATTATTATTATTATTATTATTATTATTATTATTATTATTATTATTATTATTATTATTATTTTTATTATAAGTAACATTAAAAGAAGAAATTGCTTAGTAGTGGTAGTAGCAGTTTTCTAAATTACTATTACTATTATTATTAAATTTAGTATTACTATTTTTATTATTTGTAGTAATAATAGTAGCAGTAGTTGTAGTTGTTGTAATAGTAGTACTATTATTATTATTTAAATATTTTTATTTTAATAATATCATTATTATTATTGCTATTTAAACAATAGTAGTGCTATTATTGTTATTTAAATATTATTATTTTAATAATATCATTATTATTATTATTATTATTTTAATAATAGCAGTTCTATTATTATTTTAATATTATTATTTTAATAATATTATTATTATTCTTATTTTAATAATAGTAGCGCTATTATTGTTTTTTTAATATTATTATTTTAATAATATCACTATTATTATTGTTATTTTAATCATAGTAGTGCTATTATTGTTATTTTAATATTATTTTACAGTCAAGCCTCTTAGCTAAAGTCAAAATTGACATCGAAAAAGGTGAAGACGTCCTTAGTGGTTCCTTCGTTACTCTTGGTGAATCAACAAATGATGTCGCAGTTCAATCAGCCTTAGAAGGTTCCCTTCAGCATTCAAATTACTCCCTAGGGGGAGGAGCAGTGTACGCAAGGAAGGAGCCTTCCTCGATTCTGGCTGCCACTGATTTTGATGAATGCAGTTTCGAGGAGCATAACGACTGTCACGAGAATGCTCTTTGCATTAACCTCGTTGGAACTTTCAAGTGCGAATGTAAAGAAGGTTTTCAAGATCTCTTCGCTGAAGAAGAACTCAAGACTGGAAGACAATGCGTTCGTAAGTGGAACTATTTTGATACTGCTGATTATTCGTCATTCAGTGTAATTGCCTCATTTTACTGAAAAGTTAATTTATTATTATTATTAATAATAAAAATAATAATAATATTAGTATTATTTGTTTTTAATATTTTACCTTTCCAAATATGGGTTAAAACGTCATTTAAAATTATTAACATGTATATAATTTTTAAGTTATCATTTTCAGTTATATAATTTTCTTAATAATTTCTAATTTCTAATATATTGAAAAGTTAATTTATTATTATTAATTAATAATAAAAATAATAATATATTAGTATTATTTGTTTTTTAATATTTTACCTTTCAAAATCTGGGTTAAAACGTCAACTTTAAAGTTACCAACTTGTATATAATTTAATAATTTATCATTTTCAGTTATATAATTTTTTTAATAATTTCTAATTTACAATTTTTCTTTCTTATTTTCATAGAATCTAAAACCTGTTCTTTCTGCAATTACAATGGACGATGCCAGATTTCCCTTTCTGAAGACTCTGAAGGTACTACTTGTATTTGCAATGATTGGTTCAGTGGGAAAAACTGCGACATCAATCTAAAAGGTAGAGTAAAAAATGTTTTTAAATTTGAGCAATTGGTTTGAAAGGTGAAGCAAAATGCCTTGAAAAATAGAGTATAATGTAAAATATCTTAAAAAGTAGACTATAATGCCTTAAGAGCTAGAGTTAAATTGTTTTAAGAACTAATATAATGCCTTGATCTACAGTAAAATGCCTTGAAAACTAGAGTATAATGCTTTGAGAGCTGTAGTAAGATATCTTAAAAACTATAAAAGATTAAAAGCCTAATGAGATATAAATAATATATATAAAATAATTATATATATATATATATATATATATATATATATATATATATTAAATATATATATATATTTATAAGATATATATATATAATGCCTATATATATATATATTGATATATATATACAGTAAAATGCCTTGAAAACTAGAGTATAATGCTTTGAGAGCTAGAGTAAAGTATCTTGAAAACTAGACTATAATGCCTTGAGAGCTAGAGTAAAATTCCTTAAAAACTAATATAATGCCTTGAGCTACAGTAAAATGCCTTGAAAAATAGAGAATATATAAACCTTAAAATCTAGATAAAAATGTCTCTAGGACTGGAATAAAAAAATGCTTTAAAATCGTGAATAATGTCTTTGAAAACTAGAATATAATGATAAAATTTCTAAATCAAACTGCCTTGAAAACTAGAGTAAAATGCCTTAAAATCTAGAAAAAAATGCGATGAAAACTACAGAAAAATGCCTTAAAATAAAAGCAAAATTCTTTGAAAATTAGAATAAAATTGCTTTAAGAAACACATATGCATCTTATTTTCCAAATGTACCACTAAATTAAATAAGCAAACTAGCTTAAAATTTAAATTCAGTATTGAATCAGAAAACACAGTAAATAACTTTTTAATAAAAGATATTTGTTATTTTCTAAGCTTGTAATAATCATAGAGCAATAATCAAAGAGTAATATTCACAGTTTTAATCCCAGAGTAGTAATCAAAGATTAATAATCACAGTAATAATCAAAGAGTGATAACCATAGAATAATAATCACAAATGAAGGTTGAGAGGCTTGAAGGGAGGGGTCTAGATTCTTAAAAATTATTACGTAGCATTGGTACAAGATGTAGATTTTTTTTTCAAATCAAAACTATACAAAACCTTAAAACCTCTCTCCAAAGCAAAACAGAATATTTTAAAATATATTATTGTACAAAATTTAAGTTTTTTAAAAGATTCATCTAAAAAAACAAAAAAAAAACCATTTATAATCTCATACGTTGATTAGGCTAATGATACACAGATTGAACACAGTGTTGCCACATTCTTACATATATTTTATTAAAACGGAAAACAACATAGGAATGAGTTCACTTTCTCGTTTTAAAACTATTTAATGAGAGTCTGCATGGGACGCAGATTCAAGATAAAACTGGGTGTGTGTGTCATAAGTTATTAATACCCATTGTTTTTAGAATCTTTGATCGAGATTTCCTAATTTGAATGTTCCTGATCTGTTCTAAAAAATTAGCTTTTTTTTCGGATGAAATTTTCCAGTTCAGTGAAGGTTGCCAGAATATACAATTGTTAATTCTAGAATGAATAAAGTTGCCAGAATATAAAAGTTAATTCTAGAATAATAAGGTTGCCAGAATATACAAGTTAATTACTAAAATGAATATGGTTGGTGGAATATACGTTGATTCTAGAATAAATAGGGTTGCCAGAATATAAAGTTGATTCTAGAATGAATAAGGTTTCCAGAATATACAAATTAATTCAAGAATAATTAAATAAAGAATAAATTTATATAATATATAAATTATATAAAAAATATATATATATATAAATATATATATATATATATATATATATATATATATATATATATATATATATATATATATAATATATATATATATATATATATATGCTTTCTCATCATGCTAATATCAGTGATAAGTGTTGGATCATTCTTGCTTCTTCTGTTCTGCATCTTCGCAGCCTTCTGCTGCTGCAGAAAGAAAAAACAAAGTCAGGTGAGTCATTTTAGTTTCTTTTCTTCTATTTTAGTCTGGGGAAAAGGTCTAAAACCCTACCTAATTCTTCCTGTTTGGGGAAACAGGTCTAACACCCGACCTTGTTCTTACTTTTTAATTTTTATATTTTAATTTAAAAATTTAAAAATTTTAAATTTTTTTTAAAAATTTTTAAATTTATTGTAATATTAAAAAAAATATTTAATTTTTAATTTATTGTATATAGAGAGGCCTTTTAGGCAGTTCAAGTCACGGAAAACTTTCAACCCTCGATCGAAGGGCCATGATACATGATACTTCGTCTGAAAGTTCTGAAGATTTTACCAGACATGTAAGTCTCTGCCAAAAAAAAAAAAAAAAAAAAAAAAAAAAAAAACAATCTTTATTTTAGTTATTTTGTTATTTTATTAAATCTTTTAAAATCATTAGAAAAATGTTGATAACTTGAATGTATATTAAAAAACTTTTAACTGACAATATTATTTTCATCATCAATTTTTAATTTTAATTTTTTTTTATTTCAAAACTTAAACTGAAAAAAACCTTATATTTACTATTTAATTATTTCATTAAAACCATTAAAATTATTAGAAGCACGTTAGCAACATGAATTCATATTAAAGCACTTTTAATGAACTGATAATATGATGCACATCATCAATTTTTTTTAACAAATACCTACGTTAAAATCAATTGAAACATGGTAGGAACATTAATTCCAGTTAAGACGTATCTTACTAACAATTTATTGTTCATTCCCTTCAGAGATCAGGTACTATAGTGGATTGACAGTTTACCACCGATGCCTTCTACACCACAAGCTGATTACAGTATCGGCAAGAAATCAGGAATGTCTCTTACGAGCAAAGATAGATCTATGACTATTCACACATCGATTCCGCCTGTGGTACGAATAAGGATTATGATTTCAATACTATTGTATTATCGGTAAATTTTTAGAAAAATAAAAGGTATATAAGTATTATGATTTCAATACTATTGATTAATCTAATTGTTTTTACATTAATTTTTAAACAATGTAAATAATTATAATTAAGCAAATTTAATAAATTACTTGAATATAATTTCCGTTTTTTTGTTATAAATTATAGTTTATTAAATGTAAAATGTTTTTTTTTTCTTTTCAGTTTATTCCTCGAGTTAAAAACTACAACAGTTCCTCCAGTAAGGCATATACTCTTGAAAGAAACCCCAACAGTAAATACAATTACAATACCAATCCCAAAACCAAAGAAGAAGCTCTTGTAGAAGTCCTAGAAGGATCAAACCGTTATAATCGATCACAAGAAGATTTAAGGAGGAGCAGAGAAAATATCCTGTCAGTTCACTCCTACGCAACAACACAAAGGTCAAGGTCAAGGTCTAGGGAAAAAATTGATAACCAGTATCAAAAATCAAATTACCATCACAGTAGGTGAGTAAACTCCTGAGAAAGAAACTGCTGATTCATTAAAAAAGTATGTTATAACAAATATAATAATTTTTTATTGAAGAAATTATTTCTATTATTTTTTCCTATATTAAAATAATCAAAGTGAGAAATAGCTTTTATATGACTGTTAAAACATAAAAAAATGTCAGCTGAGAATTTTTACGGTTACTGACACTTTTCCCTATATTTTCTATCTTAATTTGGTTTGGAGTATATTTACTATAGTTATGTACTGTTTTGGACATGAGTACTGTTTAGGCAATTAAAAAGGGTACTCTTATGGGTTCTAATATTGTTCTAATTTTCTTTACCTTTCTATTTCTTTGACCTTTGAAATAATGTCTCAAAGTACAGAAGAAAAATGTCACAACAATTTTTTCCGATTATTTTCTTATTAGAAAAAGAAAAATTGGTGAAGTTACATTTCTTAAAAGTAATTGGTCTTTTTATTGAAGAACTCTCTCCAATACTTTAAGTTTTACTTTTCAGTTTATTATTTTTATTAATAACTTTATTTAAATATTTGTTTCCGATGTTTTCACTTTGTCTTTTGTTTAATATACTTATTGTTTGTTTCTGTTTCTTAAGATCTTCATATAAGCATTGTCTTTTCTATAATTATTCCTATCATTTTAATAGAGAAAACCAAGAAAGCATGGATACCTTCAAGACAAGAGCTCGATCAACTTCAAGAGCGAAAGAACAATTCTTATCGGAGATGAGATCGAGGTCTGCTGATAGGCTTGATGAAGAACAGATGCACAACAATTTGCATTCGGATTTGGAAGTAAATTCTCTGCGATACGGAAACAGGTAAATAAATAAATTCAAATATTAAACATTTTTATTAAAAC
>SEYY01022846.1:45000-65000 GCA_009176605.1 Armadillidium nasatum | reverse complement strand
ATATATATATATATATATATATATATATATATATATATATATATATATATATATATATATATATATATATATATATATATATATATATATATATATATATATATATATATATATATATATATATATATATATATATATATATATATATATATATATATATATATATATATATATATATATATATATATATATATATATATATATATATATATATATATATATATATATATATATATATATATTAATAACTTAGCCAGATTTCTAGTTCATAACTTAGCTTTAAGAAATTTTATTTTATTTTCAAATATTTAATAATTATTGAACTAAAGTATAATTTATATATATATATATATATATATATATATATATATATATATATATATATATATATATATATATATATATATATATATATATATATATATATATATATATATATATATAACTGAAGGTTTGTATATATTATAAACGTTAATTAAAAATTATGAATACATGTCTGTATATAATATTTATTTTCATAGATAAAAGATGCGAAAAATTAATTTAATAATATTGTTTTCTAATATATTATTTTAAAATATTTGTCTTAAAATATTATTATTGTTATTATTATTATTATTATTATTATTATTATTTATTAATATTACTTTTCTACATTATAATTATATATATATATATATATATATATATAATATATATATATATATATATATATATATATATATATATATATATTATATATATTATATATTATATATATTTAGTTATTTATTTATTTATTTATTTATTTATTTATTTATTTATTTATTTATTTTTTGTTCAAGTTCCACTGAAGAAAACTTTTATTCCATCTTCTTATGTTCGCTTTCATCTCTTCCTCTCTTTACTCCACTCATTTCTATCTTCAGCACAGACCATTATCTTGTCCCATGACTTTCTATCTTCCTTGAAATCAGCTATAACCACATCAACATATTCAACAAATATCAGTTAGAAAATAATATAATAAGTAGTATATGTTTAACTGAGTAATATATAAAACAAAAAATTTTTTTTCACCTTGTCGATGAAATGATTCTGCATGTGCTTGACACATTATGGTTTTTGACTACTTTCTTTAACCACCCTTTTATTCTCTGTTTATCTTCCATACATCTTAGAAAGATTTCTTTGAGTTTAGAATCAAACATCTTAAAGGCAAAACTATAAATCCGATTTTGGAACTCCAGGACTCCAGAACTCCATGACTCCAGGACTCCAGGACTCCAGAACTCCAGGACTCCAGGGTTCCAAGACTACCAGGACTCCAGTTGAACTCCCAAACCAATCTCATTTCAAAGTTCAAATCTGTAACACTTCATTTCTTGATATACCCGTATTGCTTCTTCCACCATTAGCCCAACCCGGGCTCTAGTCCTCCACTCTATTATTTTTTTGTACTTTTTAGCATCTGATATTAGGGCTATTCCTCACTGTCGGGTTCTGAAGCTGTATGAAGAGTTTCAACAGAAAGAACGACTTTACGTCATCGTTATGCTAGGCCTGTAGTAGCAGTCTTTATTTACCAGGGCTTGTAACCAACATATACAAATTTCTAACAGCACATTGCATTATTATTATTATTATTATTATTATTATTATTATTATTATTATTATTATTATTATTATTATTATTATTATTATTATTCCTATTATTATTCCTATTATTATTATTCCTATTATATTATTATTATTATTATTATTATTATTATTATTATTATTATTATTATTATTATTATTATTATTATTATTATTATTATTATTATTATTATTATTCATTATTATTAATAACTATTATATTAACAATTTATATAAATATAATGTCTTATTAGTGATTAAAAAATAATAAATCAAAATTATTTGACAAATATTTTAATAAAATAAGCTGCAAGAATTCTTGTGTTTCTCAGGTATTTTTTAATCGTTTGCTTCGCTGGGGTTGTTTGTTTGTTTGTGTGTGGGGGGGTCAGTAATGTAAGGGGGAGGGGGGTCTGAACACTGTTCATCAAATTCATGATAGTAAAATTTTCCCTAAGTAAATATGTGTTAATTAAAAATAAATTTTAATTAATATGCTTTTTTATTTGTACCTTTTTCAATTTTTATTTGCTGGATGAAAAAAATAAAATAACCAATAAAGTTTTTTATATATATATATATATATATATATATATATATATATATATATATATATATATATATATATATATATATATATATATATATATATATATATATATATATATATATATATATATATATATATATATATATATATATATATATATATATATATATATATATATATATATATATATATATATATATATATATATATATATATATATATATATATATATATATATATATATATATATATATATATATATATATATATATATATATATATATATATATATATATATATATATATATATATATATATATATATATATATATATATATATATATATATATATATATATATATATATATATATATATATATATATATATATATATAATATAGTAAAGCAAAGAATTCAATTCAATTTCGAGAGTGAGTTTAAGTATTTTATTTCCTTTAAACTTTTACTCTTATAATTTTTCAAATAAATCTCTTACTTTACTTCTACCTCTCTTAAATGTATAATTGTATAATAAGGGGCTTTAAGAAGAAATATTCTTCGAAACAAATCATAGTAAGTGACTAAGTGTCATAGATTTTTTAATTGAATAGCTTTATTTCAATTCTTCACTTTTAGGTAAAAATTCTAAACTGAGAAAAATTTGGCTGCAAGTTTTTATATTATTGCTCTTTAATGTTGCACACAGTCTTCTGTTATCAGATCCCTATAGAAGCTTTGCCTATAGTGAGATAACTTACAAAATTTATCTTAATTTTAAATATTATAGTTGAAAAATGCTTGTTATCCGTGTGCAAAATATTCATTTCATTCATTTTTTTTTAATGGAAACTATTAATTTTCAGAAGCATAGCAACATTTTGGAAATAAAACTTCTGACTACTATAAGAATCTGGCACATGATCTGGCATATGCTATCTGACAACACTGGTCGATAGTAGTGTAGCTGTTAAAACAACAAGAACAAAAACAATAACAAAACAACAACAACAACATGGTAAAATCTTATCAGTTCTGATAACCCGAAAGATAAAAAGCCCCTAAAACAGAGGAAGTGCTTATCAGTATGTTCAATATTTATGGTACATAAACTTTTAAACCAAGCTAAATTTTGCTAAGATGTGCTCAATATTTATTGAAACTGCGGTAATGTAGTGGGTAATGTGGTCTATCTTCAGTCTATGTAGTTTGTGAAGTTTAAAATTTGAAGTAGGGTAAATAATTTACCAACATGGAATTTAATTTATTCAATATAGGAATTATTTAAATAACAAGTCAACATATATTTTCAAGGCTAGAGTTTAATGAATGGAGATTAGGTTGAGTTTGTGGATGCACAAAAAAGATTTTGGTACTGTAAAGAAGCGGGCCCAAAGTTCTTTAGTAATTGTGGCACTGGCAGTAGTGGATTTTTTTATAAGAGACCAGGGTGCTGAAAATAACATGGTAATTGGAGCATTCATAGTAGTGGAATTTTTTTTTTTGAGACCAGGGTGCTGAAAATAACATGGTAATTGGAGCATTCATAGTAGTGGAATTTTTTTTTTTGTATGAGACCAGGCTTCTGAAACTAACAATATACCAATATGTATATAACAAGTTCGACTGGAACTATGATTAGGATTTGAAACTAGTAAAGGAAATTAATATTATAACTTGTATAACAGCCATGCTAGGCTAGAATTAAGGTATTCTGCACAAGTTTGGGTACCATATTACAAAAAACTATTGCAATATTTAAGGAAGGATTGGATAGGTATATAGATGATTTGGGTTTAATATAATTTGACTAAGCTTAATTAATGGTAATACTTAGGTCAACTGATCATTTTTTTTTAATATGTTGAAACTAAAAAGGCAAAATATAATGAAATCAGTTATATTGAGTATAGTAAAGTGCATAAAATGATTTTTTGTACAATAATCACACCAAAAATTTTAATACAGAAGACTACACATAATGATTTTACAGCATAGCACCTGACTTCAATGATGTAGTGTCCACTGACTGTCTTTGTTTATTTTATTTTTTTAATAATTTACTACCAGTTGTAGAATCAGTTTCAGCATGAATTTAAAAAATTTTTATAACAATTTCAGAGATGAATTGTTTTATTTAATAAATTTTTTTGTATAATATATATATATATATATATATATATATATATATATATATATATATATATATATATATATATATATATATATATGGTAAAGGTGGAGATTGTTTCTGAGTTTCGATTGTTAAAAAATATAGAAAATCGAAAATATCGGAGAAGCCTATCGTAAACAAGAGAGTTGCCAGAGGGACTATTACTAGACATACACACAATTATTATTACTTACTTTTCTAGCAGAACCTAATTCGACTTATCATAACCTGAACTACCGAAATTGCCGTAAAAAGAGGCCTAACCTACACAAGAAGTTGCCGTAAAAGTGACCTAACGTACACAAGAACGTTTGCACGACATAGTAGCCTAGGGCTAATTATAGGTAAAAAGTATCAATTAAAATAAAATATTGACATTAAAAAATATCGAAACTCAGAAACAATCTCCACCTAAGCCTATATATATATATATATATATATATATATATATATATATATATATATATATATATATATATATATATATATATATATATATATATATATTATTTAATAATTTATTATATTTCTTTTTAAACATTTCAATGAAATTACAAAATTAATTTTCATCTTGAAGTATATACTTTTTTTTTTTTTTTATTACAGGAAATAGAACACTGGTGTATTAATTTCATTATTTGCATATTACATTAACAATAGTAAGTTTAGGTATAGCCAGTATTTGCCATATTAGGCTGTTTCAATGCCTAAGCATACTATTACTGTAATGAAGAGTAATGTAATGGGTCTTCAAACAATAGGAAGACCATACTCCTATTTATAAAGTATTAAATCTAAAAATTTCAAAGTTAAATTTCTTACTTTCATATTTACTTATATGTTGAAAAAATAAAGAAATAAATAAATAAATAAAAGACTTGTGGGTTAGATGATTTAATACTATTTTGCTTATTTATTTCTTTAATTTATTTATTTAAAGTTATTCTCTTTACTGAGGAGGTTCTTTGGAAAAATTTCTCTAGGGTTTCATCCTAGGACCTTTAACACATAAGCCCTTCAGAATACCAAACATGCTATACTACTAGCACTGTACTTATTTATAGTAACCAGAATAAAATTAGACCAAAAATTATATACCTATATATGAAATTGTACAATTACACTAAGATTGAACCTGGGACTGGAGAGATAGGTTGTTCTTTTGCGTAAATGTAAATAAAGATTAAAATAAAACTAAAACATGGTTCATAGAATCATCATTTTTTTAAAATTTATTTTAATTTTGTCTTTATTAATGTTTCATATTAATGTCCTCTTAATATTGTATTTATATATTTTGTCTTCCTGTTAACCAGTGTTCATGAAATACAGTGTTTCTTCTGTAATGTTTTTAATTGTGTGAACTTGAAAAAGCAAATTTTGTTCAACATCCACCAGACAGAAATGGATCCAAGTGAAAAAGTAAATATAATTAAAAGTAAAATAGAATCTTTTGAAGATTTCCCTAAGAAAGGGATTGTTTTTAAGTAAGTATATATATTATATATATATATATATATATATATATATATATATTATATATATATATATATATATATATATATATATATATATATATATATATATATATATATATATATATATATATATATATATATTATATATATTATCATTAGAGGTCAGTAACTTATATTATAAAACTTAATACCTTTTGTATAATTTCTAAATACATAAATGATTTCTTTGTTTAAATGTCTGTATTATGATGATGCTATAGAAGATACGTCCCCCAATCAAAAAGTAATTATTAGATTTTTAGTATTTTTAAGGCCAGCCAGCCATTTGACATTCTATGACTTTAGTGTAGTGAGTATTTAACTTGCATATATGATGTTGCAAAAGAACAAACTAAACATTATTTGTTTCTTGTATTGGAAGTATCTAGTAAAAAAAGGAAATTGCCAAGATAAGCTCCAGTTAAAGGAAAATACTTTAGTGTAGGTTATTTTCAGTCAGATAAGTAAAAACTGCAATATATATGGAATGTACTAATAATGTGTAATTTTTAATTTGACTAATATGTAATGATAACAGAGGTTATATTAAAAGTTGGTTGGTCTCCATAGTATAGTGAGTATTTACAGGGGACTCTTTTTGAAATTATTTTAGAATATTGAAATTTACCTTTCAGGGATGTTTTCTCAGTTTTGAGAGATCCTCCATCGTTTGCCATTTTAATTGATCTTTTAAAAATTAAAGTTCAAGAACTTGGTACAAGTATTGATGCTATTGTTGGATTAGATTCACGAGGATTTATTTTTGGATCTGTTCTTGCTTATGATTTACAAAAGCCATTTGTACCTATTCGTAAAAAAGGGAAACTTCCTGGTGAAATAGAAAAAGTTAATTTTAAATTGGAATATGGAGAGGTAATGTATATTTCACTCAGTTTTATCTTAATTGGACTTATCTATATTATTTTATTTTTTGCCTGTATTGATATTTTTTTTTTTAATTTCCTGGTGAAATAGAAAAAGTTAATTTTAAATTGGAATATGGAGAGGTAATGTATATTTCACTCAGTTTTATCTTAATTGGACTTATCTATATTATTTTATTTTTTGCCTGTATTGATATTTTTTTTTTTAATTATTATTATTAACAGCATTAGTTATATATATCTGTATTTACATTGTAAAATGTTTTCAATTCATTGAACTAAAAATATTAAAAAGGGAAAATGAAGAGATTCTGAGGAGGGGTCTAAGAGCAAAAAGTTAGAAATGTAGAAACTAATGTTCAGAGTTCAGATTGAGAGTTTTAATCTTTATGGCTGTGAATGATTAGTGTAAGATTAGAATATTTAACATATTGTATAGCTTGTTTTCCCATTTCTATTTACAAAAAATATTTACAATGTAGATCATATCCACTCTAACGCTGATTTTGTGTAAATATTTTATATCACTTTATGTAATTTATTATTTTTACTCTTTATAATTCACATTATTTTAATATAATAAAATATATAAAGTATATACAAAATGATTAATATCAAGTGAAAATGATTAATATCAAGTATATATTACAATATACTTGATATTAATCATAAATCATTTTGTTAAATGGATAAGATTTAAATGTCAGAGTGAGAAAATAGCCTGTGCAAAGTTGCCCCATTTAAAACTATACTAATAAATATAAGAAAATTAAGATTATAAGAAAGGAACTGACAGTAGAATAGTTTGTTATTCATCACAAAAAATTAAACCTTTGCCTGATTTCCCTTTTAGCATAATTTTACTAACATTATATATTAGGGATGGAGCGATACCAAAATTTTACCGATACCTAAAAATTTACTGGTACCGATACCCGATACCGATTCATATACCAAAATTTTTACTGATACCTAAAAATTCACTGATACTTCACTCCATCCCATATATATATATATATATATATATATATATATTATATATATATATATATATATATATATATATATATATATATATATATATATATATATATATATATATATATATATTATATATATATATATATATATATATTATAAATATTAATAATATTTGATAATGATGATAATAATAAAAAATTGTAAAAAAAAAAATGAAAAAATTGAAAAATTATATTTTAAAAATTTTCATTATTGTATTTAGATTTAAAAATTTTTATAATAAGGAAGAATTAAATTCTCTTTATTCTTTATTTAAATGTCTAAATAAATGTAATTTTAATTTATATTATAATTCAGGGTGTTCCACTTGCTCTTGGCTCCAGATATGCTCTTATGGAGATCAATGTAGTGGTCAAAAATTAATAAAGTTTACCACAAACAAACCTTGGTGTATGAAAATCGTGCTGACATCATGTGTTGGAAGTGATCTCCATTAGCATCATAGTATGTCTGTCCATGCTTTTCCATTTGACACTCTATGACTTTAGTATAGAGATATATTTAACTTGCATATATGATGTAGCAAAAGAACAAACTAACTTAAATGTTAGGGAAGATTGCCACCAACAAAATGGGAGTCACATCGTTAATTGCCTTCAGAATTTTGTGTTTCGGTTTCATGAAAGTGCATGGTTTGTTATGAGACACTTTCCCTTTTAGCATAAGGTCAGGCGACTTTGGTGTCCAAAACCCTTGGAAATGACCCGATCTTCAAAGAAGGATTCAATTTCATATATTCTGAAGTTGAACTGGTGGCAAGTGACGCCATCCTGCTGAAAATAGCCAGTACGGAGTTCCTTGTCATCCAAATGATTTACAAACTTATTGAAGATTTTCATATACAAATTTTAACTTATGACTAGTACTTTAATATCTATAAGAGCATATTTGGGGCTGATTGGCAAGTGGGACACCTTGTAGTGTCTTTAGAACATTGATTTTAAAAATTTTAATATGAGAGAATATGAAGAGACTTTGTAAAATTCTTGTATTTTAAATTTAGAGCTTTTAAATCATGATGGAGAAAAAAATATTTTCTCTAGTTTCTGGGGTAATTCAGTGTTGTCTTTGAGTATATATTTGACCCTCACTACTAAATAGCTTTTAGCTCTCAATAGAAGAAGGTGGAGCAGAGAGATATTTATAAGCCAATATATGTAAATTAATCCACAAAACAGAAAATCGGCAGATAATATATATATATATATATATATATATATATATATATATATATATATATATATATATATATATATATATATATATATATATATATATATATATATATATATTAAATGATAGGACGATTAATCGTCTTCAAAATCAGCATATTTTTCTCAATCGTCATCGTCAATTTTCTGCCTATTGTTTTGACGATTAATGTACATGTATTTGCTTATAAATATCTCTGCTCCACCCACTTCTATTGAGAGTGAAAGGCTATTTAGTAGTGGGGGGGGGGGGTAAATATACTCTCCAAGCAAAATTTAATTACCTCAGAAATTTGAGAAAATATTGTTTCTGCATATAATTTAAGAGCTCTAAATTTAAAGTACTAGAATTTTTTCAGATCTGTCCATGTTCTCATATATTTAAATTTTTTAAATCTATTTTCTGAAGATACAACAGGATGTCCCACTTGCTCTTGGTCTCAGATATGCGCTTATAGACATCAAAGTACAAGTCATAAGTTAATAAAATTTGCTACGAAACAACCTTGATGTATGAGAATCGGTGCTGACATCACAACCAGTGTTGGAAGTGATCGTCATTAGTATCAAGGTAGACTTGCACACGCTTTCCCATATTAGAGAATGTTGCCGCCAGTGTCCCTTGGAAATGATCATATCTTCTAAGAAGTTCTTAATTTCGTACATACTGACTTTGGACTTGTCACAAGTGGTTCGACCTCTTATATTTTTACCTTGCTTATCACACACAAAGGTT
This sequence comes from Armadillidium nasatum, assembly GCA_009176605.1. Taxonomy (NCBI): domain Eukaryota; kingdom Metazoa; phylum Arthropoda; class Malacostraca; order Isopoda; family Armadillidiidae; genus Armadillidium; species Armadillidium nasatum. The sequence continues at coordinate 55,274 of SEYY01022846.1, read as the reverse complement.
TGTTCGTAGCAAATTTTTATGACCAGTACTTTGATATCTATAAGTTCATATCTGGGGTCAATAGCGAGTGGGACACCCCTATATTATACTAAAATAAAAGTATTTACACATTTTAAATAAAGAAAATTTAATTAAATTCTTCCCCACTATAGAATTGTTAAATTTATTAAAACGATTGAAATTTTAAAACTTTTTCAGGATACATTTGAAATACAAAAATCAAGCATCAAACCTGGTTGTAAAGTTTTAATTGTTGATGATTTACTAGCTACTGGAGGTAAAGTATATTATTTGCCATATCTGTTCAATATAATATAAATATATAATATTGTTTTTCCATATTATAACCATAGTATAAATTTTTTCCTCTTCATCAAAACACTCATTTCACTTGTAATATCATCTACATATGCAAAAATATCACTCTCCTTATCCTTCTCATATCACTTCGAATCTCTTTAAAACTTTGTCAGTTTATGCAATAAACAACAGGGAGACAATACTCTACTCTGCTTTACTCCTGTTTTGATTTCAAATCATCTTTTCAGTTTCATGTCCGGTGCAAACAGGGGTACAGCTGATGTTATAGGCTTTTGACTGCTCTCAACATTCTTTCCACAGCTTCTTCCTGGAGACCTAACTGAAGAACGTTTGTGGATTTATGAAAATGTCATTCACTTTGGTATTATATTGCTATGTCTCCTTTCACCATTCTTCCAACACTCTTCTCATCCTGCAACACATGTTCAGTACTTAAAACATATACTTATAACTTATCTTTCCTGCTTCCTTTATCAGTTTGATTAAAACCTGTTTCGTCATCTCTCTTAGCTTTGCCATTTTTCATTTCTACCAATATCTACAGCCGTCTACCGTGACACAAACGGTAGAGTGATTGACTCACGTGCTTGAGAGCGCCTGTTCTATCCTGCTTGGGGGGTCCTAGGTATATACTACCTAGGAAAGTTCCTCCTTGAATAGGGTAATGCTCTAGAGATGTGAACTTATTAAATCATAAGAAATATCACTCCAACTTGTAACTGAGTCTCTCTCCCAGCTCTTTCTTCTTGATTTTCATTTTCCTGTTCCACACTCAGTTGTAATTTCGAATATTCTGTTCATCTTCCTTTAAATTCTCGTTATGTGATCAGGGCTTCACCTTGTGTTCTTTTATTACTTTGTTTTTAACTGGTTTTGTCTTTCCTATATGCTTTTGCCATTCCATGCAACAAAGACCAAAATTTCTTTTGAGGTTCTTCATCCTTCTGTCCAACATTTATTACCCCTGCCTCATTTCTGCATTTCTGATCAACGTATATTCCGTCTTGATTAGTTTTTCATATTAGTCATATTCTTATTTTTTTGTGTCTTTTATTCATTTCATTACGCACGTGCTTGTATTTCACCACCCATCCATTCTTTCCCAAACATCTCTATCGTTTCCTTCAAACTACTCTTAATTTTCAACCATGACTTCTCTCTTTCCTCCTCTGGCTCTTTCAGTTTTCCGCTCGTCTGTGACATATTGTCCTTTTATTTTGTTCTTTGAGAGTTGAGGCTTCTATTTTTATCATTTTTTGTATATACACTGGTTTCCTTCTGAAGTTAAAATCATAATCCTTATTTTTGCCACAATCCTGTAGGTTGAGTCTAAATCAACTTTAACATTACACATATTTGCCTTATCCTACGAGAGAAAGTAGTCTTTTATTGAGTTCTGAGTAAAACCTCATATAATCTAAATCTAATTCCAATATTATCTTATGCAAAGACACACCTTTTGATTGTCAATGTTTTGAAAAGTATTTTTTCTATTTGCAATGTTAGGTTGTATACTATCATAATTCTTAAGTATTATTAAATAATTTCTAATTCATGGAGAATGAGTATGTTTAGGAAAAGGTTAGTTAGAATGAGTATGTTTAGGAAAAGTTTAGTTTCTTGTAAGTTCAAACTACATATTTTCCCTTTTCAGGAGATATTTTACCCAAACTTCGGTCATTTTAACGAAGCTTCACATGATTGGTACATTCATAGTAGGTATGAATAGAAAATTATGTGAAACATTAATAACTACCCTATAATACTTTTTTGAAATGCATTAATACCTGAATGTTAAATCTGTAATATGTTAGTTTTATTTTTTTAACATATATATAGTGTTTAAGAATTTGTCCCATCACTTCATAAGATATATATGTTTTATTTGTGTTATTTTGTGTTTAGACAAGTATTTTATGCTTGTTCAATGTTCCTCTCCTATAGGTAATAATTTTTAAAATATTAACAGTAGTGTAAATTAGTGTTTGCTTACTAATATTTTAAAATTTTTCTTTTGCCTGCTCTTGAAAGAACGATTTATTAAAGTAGGTTACAAACCCTATGCTTAAGCAGCCTTCCTAAAACAGTCAGTCTGCTGATGAAAATCTGTATGTTCTTAAGGAGTGTGTCTATACTAGAGGACATATTCATCACCTTGTTCATTTATTCTGATTATGACAGCTCAGAAATCTTGAATTTGAGATTTTGGTAAATCCATTTTATGAGAGTTGTATCGATTACCTTTGGGTTAAAATGAATCCCTAATTTTAAGTTATTTCCTAATACTTCTCACTGGAATTTTTTTTTTAATAATTATCTGTATTGAGTCTATTAGCATTAATAATAATAATAAAATGGAAAAATATTTATTCAACTAAAAACAAAATGTTGCAAGATTGTACAATTTGAATGACAAAATATTATTTTTAACTGAAGAGGGTGTTGGGGGGGGGGGTTAACAATTACCCTCCTTTGATCGCCTGCTTTATTTCATACAGTACATATCTATTGTATACAAAATACGTAAAATGTATACGTATGTATTCTATGAAATGTCTTTAAAAAAAATGGAAATATTTAGATTGCCAAAATTTATTCATTTTGTCTTTTAAAATTTAATAGATCTCTGTTTATAATATTTTTATATTATAAATTATTTTATATATCAGCTGAGATTAACATGAAAAAGCAAAAGTTTAAGCTACCTTTTTTTTATTTGGAAGTATGATTGGTTTTTTTATTCTGAGAGGAAAAGAAAAGGAAAAATTTGAAGAGTTTTTTTTACTAAATTTTAGAGGAACAAAAGGGTGATTTTAGCATAGAATAGCAGAAAACTTCTCCACATTTTCCCAACTCTTTGTTTTTTTGTTTTTTTTTCCCATCCTGATTCAAAAGAAAGTTTGTTTTGTAATGCAATTTCTTCATATAAAAGATTTTGAAACAGGATTTCTTGCAATTAGTTACTGTCAACTTTATTGATGTGTATTGGAGATTGGCTTTTAAAGGAAAAAAAAGAAAAATAAGTAAATGAAAGAGTCTGAAAAACTTTATTTTCTTGCAAAAAATGTAGTGAAGAGACGCTGTTATGCTTATTCATTTTCATGTATGAAATTTTTTTAGGGTTCTTATGCCCAAAATTCTCAAACACTCTGGTATGAGTAAATAATTTTGTGATATTATATGTATTATATAGGAACTATTTTTAAATTTTTTTTTTTTTTGTTTGTTTCAGGTACTATGAAAGCAGCTTGTGAACTCATTACATCTCTAGGGGCCAGTGTTTCTCTTTGTCTCGTCTGTATCGAATTGGTGGACCTCAACGGCAGGTCGAAAATAGATTCTTTTAAATGCGAGTCTATTGTTACGTTTTGACGTTGATCACAACGTAGGTTAGTTATTTTTAATATCAAGTAATAATTATTTTTTATTCATGAAGAGTAATTTTTATAAAAGTTTTTATTGTTCTCATTGGTCAGTTATATCAGCAATCTGCTTCTTGTTGTTTCTTTCTTAATGATATACTTTTAATACTTGCTTCCTTAACTGTTCTTTTTTCTTACTATGATAATTAAACTGAAATTTTTTCTAAATCAGCTCGTAGATATGAGCCAATCTAAGCCGTCTCTGTTCACAGTATGTGACTCTCTTCAATTTTCATATAAATAATACAAATTTACTACTCATGCTTTCAAATCGAAAAGAGTCATCCTAGGTGTTGGATTTATTTAAAAACTTTATGTATTTGTATTTAGTGAATGTCAACAACTTCAAAATTTTCTTATAATCTGCCATTTACACACAAAATTATAGACAGACTTCAATCATTCATACTACATAATTAATTTAGGTTAGGTTAGTTGGATAAGGTTAAGTAGGTTATGTTTGCTTGCCAAATAATAGAATGTCTGCCTAACTTTATATTTAGTAAAAATTGGATCGAGTGTCTACTTTACTTTTCATTAAATCAGAATCCATTTTCTCTTATCATTTATTACTCTCATAACTACTTAAAAACAAGTCATCAATCTTCTGAAATAAAGCTTTTATATATATATATATATATATATATATATATATATATATATATATATATATATATATATATATATATATATATATATATATATATATATATATATATATATATATATATATATATATATATATATATATATATATATATATATATATATATATATATATATATATATATATATATATATATATATATATATATATATTATTATTATATATTATTTTTTTTTAATAAAGTTAATTAGTCTATGAAGTGCGAGGACCGACCAATTTTGTGTGTTCCATGGTCTTGGGAGGGAAACTGGCAACTTGGAACAGAATGGGTTTGGGCTTTGGTTAAATCTTTGTATTATTGGAATGATGGAAAGAACAGAATGTAATCCGAGGCATAACGTATTCCTGTTGATTGTGTTCTTGTTCCTCAGCACATGTTTCCAGAGGAAGATTTACAAGAATCATGTTTCTGGTGGTTAAAAATATTGGATTATTTTTGTTCTTGTAAGGGTTTTCAGGGTACTTATTTTCCCGATTGCTTTGCATTTATTTTATTGTGTGAGAGTTTGTTCCCGAAGAGCGTTACTTTAGGGTGGGTGTTCTCATCTGTTTTGTTTAAGTTGGGTGGTTTACAAATTTTACTTGTAAAATAGGAGGTGACTATTCTTTTTTGTGTGTGCTAGTGTTCAAGTTCGGAGATGCTAGATTGAATGTTGCTATTGAATAGATGCTTGGGTCATCAAATTTTAATTTTTCTATGTGAATAGATTGATTATTCTGGGATTTAGACTATGAAATTGATTATTTTTTTATATTAAACTATTTTAGAGAAATAGTTTGGGTTAATTTCTTCCTATGTTCTTGAAATATATATTTCTTTTTTGAGGCAGTAGTGATATGAGACTGTAAGCTTTCATGGTTTGGTTTAGTAATGACTAATGAGTAACCCCGCATTATGGAAGATATTGGAGTTATTTTTCTATTTATGGTGTGATGTTTGGCCAAGTTTCCTTACTATATAATTGGTGTGTGTTTTCTTGAATGAATAATTTGAATTTCTTTTGGGTTTTTATTATGTGGAGAGATGATTTGAGGGTGACGAATGCAATGTTTGCCATGTGGTAGCTACTGTAAATGAAGATTATCAGGGAAGGCGACGCGAGGGTTTAGTTGTGTTAGAGTGGATTATGAGTAGTATAGTTTTTTTTATTAAAATGTTTAGTGCATATATATATATATATATATATATATATATATATATATATATATATATATATATATATATATATATATATATATATATATATATATATATATATATATATATATATATATATATATATATATATATATATATATATATATATATATATATATATATTTTTTTTCAGATATAGCTTGTAAGGATTTGTTCAAAGTTGACAGTATTTTTATGAAGACATTTTTAAGCTTCTAACAAAGCATTATGATATTAAACGTTATCATTCCATTTTAAAATGATTTATATCGTTTTTATTGTTGATTTTTATTAAACACTTTTATCGGAAAGTATTTTTTATGATCCGCACCAAGGTAATATTAATATTTTACTGATTAATTTTAATGTTGGATAGTATAGGACAGGAACACTAATGACTCCTACAGAAATTATTCTGAAGCTTTTCGTCCCTACTTGGGTTGAAGCTTTTAATATTGTGACTTCGACTCCAGAATCTATATAATGGCTTCTGCTATACAGTATATTCTATTTTGTGTTTACTATTGTACCATATATGTTATTCTCATAGAATTTTAATTCCTGCTTTGATAAACGTCAGTCTTTCATGTAGGAAGTTTCTTCCTATGGTCCGTTTGAGAAGTCGAACCAGCGCCTACAGTCATGTGAGTCAATCACTCTACCATTATGTACTGAAAATCCCAATGGGGTACAGATAAGAACTGGAGTCATGTAAGGTTTCTGCGAGAGTTGTAATTTTCATCAGATTGCCCCCCTGTCATTAAATTTGTTTTTGAAATTCTTTTATTTACCAGAAGTTTATATATATATATATATATATATATATATATATATATATATATATATATATATATATATATATATATATATATATATATATATATATATATATATATATATATATATATATATATATATATATATATATATATATATATATATATATATATATATATATATATATATATATATATATATATATATATATATATATATATATATATATATATATATTAGTTAGTTAGTTAATTAGTTAGTAATTAATTTTTAACTTGTTAATTAGTGCCTTTGATGATCCATAAAAGTTTTATATGCTTCTGGCGTTCTCCATAAAATGCACAAAATAAATGAATAATCCTTTGATATATTTAGTAAATTTTGTTCCTTCATATTAATTCTACATCTGTAATTTGTAAAGTAAGCTTTTCGTAATGGAGGTTGGGGAGGATTGATTTTAAAAAAATAAATTTTCATTCAAAGCATTTGATAATTTTCCTTCATACTAAATATCGTGTTAAAGAAGTGTGTATATTCTTCCTGCTTTTGAGATGATTATCTACATTTAGTAATTTGCTATACACTAACGATATTTTTTGTACTTCGTGTATAATTGAACAGTTTATTAGTAATTTTAGATATTCTTCATGCTTGTGTTCTGAAGTTTGTAGGAGTTTGTACTGGGTTATTCCCTGAATTTACAAATTAAATATTTTTCTAAAATGAAACCTCCTTTCGTACCCACTACTGATAAGGACGCGTTAAAATTTTGGAAAAGATTATTTTCCTTCAAAGCTTGGAATAGCTTCTTCATACGTAGTAGATATGCTAGGAAAATAGTTATTTTTCCATTGGTAAGACAGCTTCATTTAACATTCAGTAATTCTCTATAGCCTGATATTGTATATTTAATTTAATTTACCAATTATTTGAAACGTGTATCTTAATTCGTGCGTAACTAAGCCTGTAGAAAATGGTACTAGATCATTCTCTGAATTTTGGCATTTTAATTTACAATGTTTCTAAAAGGGGAGTTTGCAAGTATTTTGAGATACTTTGGAAGATAACATCATGATAGCCCTGGAAAAATATTAAAGAGTGGAACCAAGATATGTACTGAATATTTGCCAATGAACACTATATATATTGGGGAATTAGGATTTTATTTTACCATGGATTAAAAATTATATATATATATATTTTATTTATTTATTTATTTCTTCGGTGAATGTAACTATACAACTTGTTTATAATGGCTACCAGAGGTGTGGATCCTAAGGAAGAATATGATTCAAAGCCAAATTTGTAAAGAGGCTAGAGAAGAGACCTACATTTTAAATAAGTAGTTGTAAATAGGTCATTCGACATAAGCAATGTCCGAAATTTGGTTTCGATAAATTGAATAATATTTTCGGTATTTTAAAAGTCCAAATGATAACTGTATATTATGGTATATGTTTACATAAATTCGAAAGATTAAGATACTTCGTTCAGTTTGTCTATAGCAAATTTTGAACATTACAAATGAAATGACCTAATATTTTAAATTTCGAAATCACGCTCATGGTAGCTATATCTGGTTATTTATATTAATAAAATAAAACTATATTCACTTTTGGAGTGTGTGTGTGGAAGTAGCGTCAAATCCATGCCCTTTGCACACTTATTAAGGTTCATATAGTGACCCGATAATTATATCACAATTCTTTATTTTTACATGCATTACAATCAATGTAAGAACGAATTAACCTAATCTTTTGATCATTGAAGAGTATTATCATTAAAAGAAGGATGATATTTGAATATTGTGTATATTGAAACAGGACATATGATAAAATTAAGTACCTAATGGTACTCTTATGATCGAGCAATGGTATGCTGAACCGAGCCGAAGTTCAAGTCCGATTCTTTAGGAAAAAAAAATGAATTCAATAGTATGCTGATAATAATATTTTGAAGATTGAGCAACAGATGGTAATGTATAGCACTAAACTTTCCTAAATCCACATTTATCAGTGGATTTGTGCTAGACTCGCTTCTGTTCCTAATATAATCTATATAAATAATTGGGCAGAGGAAATAAAAAGTATATAGGCTCAAAATTTTCGGATGATACTATAAACTGACTATACTTCTATGGGGTGAAAAACTGGGAAATTAAGTTTAATAATAAATTAAAGAAGGTAATTTTTCTTCACATATGTTTATAACTTAAAAGAAGAATTTTAATAAATTTATGAAGAATAGCTAGATACCGTTAACAAACCAATGTACTTTGATAGTTATTAATTGGTAATTTGAAAGCATCTGAGCAATGTTGAGAAGTCAGAAATATAATAGAAAATTTCAGAATCTATAAATTAAATCCCATTGTTTCTTATATGGTCAACGAGACAGTGAGAAAGGCCAAGATGTTAATTGAAAACTTTGAATAAGTTTATGACCCACTTAATTATATTTAAGAAAGGAACTGATATACTGGAGGAAGGTCAACATAGAGCTACGATTAAGAATTAATGAACTGCATTTAAAAAGTAAGACTTATGATCCAGCAGGATATGGAAGAAACGGGCTATAATTTTTTGTTAAGTATTTTTTAAATAGAATATGATGCAAGTTTCTTAATAAATCACCTCTCAACAATACGTACGCGATCGAAAAGTTCGAGAATTCACACTAACTGGTTACAATAGTAAGAATGTATACAGAAGTCACAATAGGGATACTGAAAAAAAATGAGTTTGAAAAAATATATTTCTTGAATAACATTAATTGTTTAGGCAAGAATATGAAGATATATATATATATATATATATATATATATATATATATATATATATATATATATATATATATATATATATATATATATATATATATATATATATATATATATATATATATATATATATATATATATATATAATTTACATTGGAGTTCGGAGAAACTCAAAAAAGCAGGTTCTAATTAAAAGTCGACATGCCGGGCGTTTGAAAATGTGAAAGTCAAAGGAAGTTGGAAAATAATAGATAAGGGATATCGATATATATATATATATATATATATATATATATATATATATATATATATATATATATATATATATATATATATATATATATATATATATATATATATATATATATATATATATATAATAATAATAATAATAATAATATCAGTAAACAAATAAAACAGTTTTAATTAAACTCTGAATATATAATATATATATATATATATATATATATATATATATATATATATATATATATATATATATATATATATATATATATATATATATATATATATATATATATATATATATATATATATATATATGCCATGCATTATATTATTGTTTTTTTTTTTTTTTTGTTTAACTGGCCTATAAACAGCGAGTTTGCAGCGAAAAGAGAAAATTGCACAGTTTTTTTTGGGGTTGGGGATGGGGGAGGGGAATTAATGAATATGGTGGGGTGTTGTAGTTTGTGAAGAATTTTTTGAAACTTACATTGCATGCATATTTTGGGAAGCTAGGGATGATGTGATCTTTGAAAATCCAATTTAAATAGTTTCTTATTTCTCACTTTCTCTTATTCATCAATGTAGTTTGAGGAAATTCATCTTTTAAATTTTACGCAAAATTTGTTTGTTGACTGTAGAGTGCTGCCCTCTATCGGATTCTTTAAAGTTTTAAAATAATAAAATTTTTCATACAATAAAAATGAATTTTAATGAAAACCTAATTTAGCTATTTTTTATTTAAAAATACAGAAATACGATTTTAATATATTTTTAGAATTATTAAACATAAAATAAAAGTTTTTACCTTTTAATTTTAAAAATTACTAATCGCCAACTCCTTCTAGAGTTTTTACCAGCAGTTCAGTTATTGTACAACTTTCA
>SEYY01022846.1:32500-40000 GCA_009176605.1 Armadillidium nasatum | reverse complement strand
TTTATTAACAATATATTATATATATATATATATATATATATATATATATATATATATATATATATATATATATATATATATATATATATATATATATATATATTTTGTTTTAAGTAAAATTGCATATCTGTGGAATGGTTTCAATCAATCAGTTCTTGAAAGTATGAAATTGAAAGCTTTTTGCCTTATTAACTCACCTATTGTTAATAAATAAATCTCTTCAACTATTTTTGTGACACCAAACTGTTGCATCAGTGTTAAATACTAAGCTTTATATATATATATATATATATATATATATATATATATATATATATATATATATATATATATATATATATAATATATATATATATATATATATATATATATATATATATATATATATATAATATATATATATATATAAATATATAAAATGAAACAGGTGGTAGGAAAAAATTCTGAAGGCATCTCAGAGGGCCTAAATTCTTAGAATCATGTGAATCATGTTTAGTGAAGAAAACAAAGTGATCTTTCCATGTGGGGGAAAAAAATTAGAAGAAAATACCAAGAATATTAAGAATGGGGAATGTTTTGTGTTGTTGAAAGCATTTTTCTTGGGTTGAAGATTTTTGGGTAGATAGATAAATGAATTGGGTTTTTGAGGCATTGAAAACTACTCAACTTTCTCTGCCTCAGTTAGGAAAAAGGGAAAGATAAGAGGTTAGTTATTTTCTAAGGCTATGATTCTAGCTTTAGTTATTTATTAGTACAGTATATAGGATGCTTTTCAAAATGAAAGTACATAATGAAATATAATCCATTGCATAATTGCAGGTAGGTGATGTGCCAGGAAATAATGTTATTGATGAAAAAAAAGTATAGGGTAAGGCAGTTCTTTCATAGACATTATTGTTGATAGATTTCATTAAAAATGATGGGTGTCTTTGAGTAACCTCTTATAAGTAATAGGAGAGAGAAGGGTAGATTTTGAAAGTGAAGTTTAGAAATCATTTCTTTATTCTAGTCTATTGAAAGCTGGAGTTGTTCAGTGCCACAGCAAAAGATTCACTGAAATGCTGAAGAGAGAGAGAGAGATATATGAATTAAGAAAAACTTAAAAAGAAAGGAAAGATCCACAGTCTAGCATTCCTCATGGAAACCATAGTGGCAATTTGAAATGTTAAAAATAATTTTTTCCTAATCTTTTTGGTTTGAGACAGATTATTATGAATCTATCCCAAACAAATAGTTTGAAAATATTTTTAATGGACATAAATAGAGCATAATTAAAGAAACAAGGTTAGTTAGGATTAGTTGAAGGAAAAGAAACTGACTGATTGACTCCATTCCTGAGCATTTTCTGCAGACTTCAAAGGTTCTTCCCATTCCTGCCGAAGTAGTAATCATTTGAAGAAAAATTGTAAAAATATGTAGATTTGTCCAGCCTTTTTGCTACCCAAAATGTCAAAACCATTTTGCTAATCAATTTGGAGACTGTACCAAAGGTTGACTTGAAGAGTTGAAATAGTTTACAGAGACGAGAATGTTTTGAGGAACCCAAAAGAGAAAACTTAATAGCATAAGTTAAGAAGTTAAGAAATGGTTTAGTATATTAAATTCATAATGATGCTCCAAGTTATGTATAATTAATTAGTATATATTTAATATGTTAGGGAATTCATATGCTGGTGGTTAATATTGAAATTATCCAGAATCATGATTTCAGAAAAGTAGCTGGAGTAATGTACTGTTAAATATTTAGTCATTAAAATAACTAGTAAATTGGCAGTATAGATTGATGAATCAAGCTGCAGACGGACAAAAGAGAATCATAACCGGAAGGTAGAAAATTTGAAAGGCTCCAACTTGTATTACCAAATGTCATCATGCACATCTAATAACATCCATCCTTGGATGACTATTAAAGATAGAACTCTACAATAAAAGGAGGTGTAGATTACTGCTGGAGTGTTGAAACTTCTTAGTTTTTAATAAGAATAAGAAGCAAGATTGAGAGGAAGAAAAGTGGTGTTCCACAATAGAAAAATTAGAGTATAGGCAGGGAATGTTTCAGACATTAAAAAGGAAAAGAGGACAGTGCATGAGAGCAACCATAGAGTTCCATATGTGCTCAAACACAACCGTGCAAGGATGCTCCCAAGTGATAAAATAAAGAGGAAGGGAGTTGGGAGCAATCTTTTTCTGAGACAACTTCCAATTATGAGAAGCAATCATTCAGTGAGTGGTAGTGTATCATATGAGTTTTCATGGTTTGTACTCCTCCCTGGGATACCTATCCATTTTCACTGCTGAACTGTATGTCATGTTCTGTTAACTCTTTACAATATAATTTCATTTTCACATAGCTTATATTTCTTATATTTCTCAGATTATCAAAGATATTATATGAAAACTAATTCTTTTAAATGCACTTTTCATCCATTTATGAAGGAAATGCAAGACAGCTCAACATGTCTCATACTCTCCATAAGATTGCTATATTCTACTGAATTTCTTCCCTTCCCACATTGGAATAAATGGAGACTGCCAAGTATTTTGCAACACACAAATTTTGTATTTCCTTTTTCACACATGTATATAAGCCTCATAAATGTCCTTTTAAATAAAAGGGAATTCAATTACTTCTTAACTAAGTTTGATTAAGCTCTGAGTTTAAAAAAATGAACTATCTCTAATCGGGACAAGTTCATGAGGAGAGGTGGCTTTTGCTTACCTTCAGATACACCATACCAAGCTGACTCACCCTTCATCATATAGTAGGAAATGACAATCTTAAAAGTATGAAATGTAATAAAGATCTGATAGAAAAAACATTGATATGATGATTTTTTTGTGTCTTGTTAAGAAAGATGTAAAAACAAGAATTGACCAATAAATTATAGTATATATATATATATATATATATATATATATATATATATATATATATATATATATATATATATATATATATATATATATATATATATATATATATATATATATATATATATATATATATATATATATAAGCTTATTTACAATTACTTAGTATTTTTTTAAATACTATATTGGCATTAGTACTTGTGGACATTAATCCATTCATACAATGATAGTCAAGATGATTTGAGGTCTATTATTATTTTGATGCAAATTTTGAAGTGGAAAAAGAAAATTTAAAATACAAGATAAAACATTAAATCATTTGGGGTAGGTAGGTACATTTTACCTCTTATATGTTGAGGTAGTTAAAAGATGAGAGGAATCAAGTCAACTAGGCCGATATTCTGACAATTCCTGGGAATTAATGTGAATAAAAATGACGATAATAATAATAATTTATTATGTTTTATTTTATTTATATATTATTTATCAGGCAACTCCAACTATAGATGTGAGCTGTATAAGTCAGACATTGAAAGACAAAAAGATTGAACCATCCACATTGAAATTCGGTTTCTTGGGACTTGGGATCATGGGAGCAGGCATTGTGAAAAACATTTTAAATTCTGGTCATAGTGTCATGGTGTGGAATAGGTCATCAGAAAAGGTAAGCCTTATTTTATATATACCGGTATATATATATATATATATATATATATATATATATATATATATATATATATATATATATATATATATATATATATATATATATATATATATATATATATATATATATATATATATATATATATATATATATATATATATATATATATATATATATATATATATATATATTATATATATATATATATATATATATATATATATATATATATATATATATATATATATATATATATATATATATATATATATATATATATATATATATATATATATATATATATATATATATATATATATATATATATATATATATATATATATTCCATAAGAGTTTTTTGTATCGTGAAGCTTATGGTTTTTATTATTATTATTATTATTATTATTATTATTATTATTATTATTATTATTATTATTATTATTACTATTATTGTTGTTGTAATTATTTTAAAATGGCTAATAATAATAATAATGTAATATTATTTTATTTATTTTTATTTTTATTTTTTTATTTACATTTTCTGTAAAAAAAATTCTGTATCTATAATTTCTTGTATATCAAATCATTTTATTGTCTCTAATCTTTCCTTTGGTAATTGTTATTATTAGGTATAGATCAAAGGAAGTTAACCTTTGTATGGTCAGCAATTATAAGTTAGCAAACTTATTTCGTTGTCAGTTTTTTTTTTTTTTTTTTTTTTTTTTTTAAATACAAAGCTTGGCCATTTTATCTTTCACTTTCCCCACAATTTCTTCAATCTTAATAAAGGCTGTATTCGTATATTGTATAATCTTCATGCCTTTATAGCAGTGCCAGATTCTGTGATAATTTAGTGCATTTTTTGTAACCCAATCAACCTAATGTGTTAGTTATGGACCGATCGGGGACCCTTGCTAATAATCAGGGAAAACCGGGGTTTACCTGCCTGGGGTTAAAATTGCAAATTAAATATATTAATGGTGGATTAAATCAAACAAAATAAAAGAAAATTAAAATTTTTTTTTTTTTTGCTTTAATTTTTCTTTTTTTTTTTTTTTTTTTGCTCATTTTCAATGTTTTGATTGATGCCCCCATAAAGATTTTGTTGAAAATTTTTTACTTGGGGCACCCAGAGGTCCTCTACTAATTTTCTAGCTGCAGATGTTACATTTAGCTATTTCGAGCTTATCCTAAAACATTGTAAAGTACTCACCTACTGCTGAAGCTGATCTTTAGCCATAGTGACTAACAAAATAATAATTTTGAAATAATGTAGCTAATTGATACAAATATGATACACAGCAATAACAAAAAAAATATGTATAAATACAGGTTATATTGATAATTTTATATCTTACATTTTTCAAACTTTAATTCAGGGTCTTACCTAAGTTAACTTGTTGAATCACTATTGTGAATCAGGAAAAAAAAATTCAAAAATTTTTGTAGTTTTTTATATCTTTTATTTTACAAAATCTGTAATTTTCTGATTTTTTTTTCTCTAAAAAATGCATATAATCATTAATTTAAGTGAATGATGACTATCCTACTCCTTCCTTATAATTAAATTAATCACAATTAAAATTATATCAACTTTTCTTAACCTAAAATTTCAGTGCTTTTGACCTCTTTGCAAATTTTAGGCAACCCCGGCTAGGCGCCAGCAAAATTCCCATCCCGGGTGGTCCCTAGTGTCAGTTGCTAATATTTTTGGTTGCGAGACCCTGCAATTTTGTCTTTATTTTAAGTGCATCTCTTTATTCTACAAAATAATAATAATAATAATCCCTATTAAAATAATTACAACCGGTAGAGTGATTGACTCACGTGCTTGAAGGCGCCGGTTCGATCCCACTTTGGGATCCTAGGTATATACTACCTAGAAAGTTCCTCTCTTCGAATAGGGCAATGCCCGTGAGATGTGAACTTTAAAAAAAAAAATAAATAAATAAAAAAACTACTACTACTAATAACAATAATAATTATTTGTAAATAATAGAATTTGAAGTATCTACTATTGAAGTATTTTGATTATTGGTAATTTATTACATTTGTAAAAAGATTAGAGAGAGAAGTTAATTGATATTCCTTGATATGTCTATGGAAACTTCTACAAATATTTACTCTTTTATGATATAGTGTTCTTTGCTATAAAGAGGGAGAGAGAGAGAATGCATGCTATATAGTAGTTTGCCTCACCACTTGGTTCCACAATCATGGTAACCAGAATGATATTCAGTTTACTGCTTAAAACTTTGAGAATGTGACTTGTACCCTATGGTTTCAGTTGTAATAGGTTTTCAAAAAAAAAAATTTTCACAATTTTTACATGATCATTTTATTGACAGTTGTTAGGTATTGCATCAAACATTCACACTTACTCATCCAGGAATGATGTATCATAAGAATAAGGGAGGGTGAGCAAACCAAAAGTTTAGCTTTGTAATATTTTTTGAGGAAGCATTTAAAAATTCATAATCTATTTGTTTCAAAAATTATACAAAGTTTTACTGTGGTCTGGTTTAACCTCATCTTTGTGTTGTAGAGTTCCTTAAAAAGAGTTAATTATCTAATAGATTGTAGCACTACACAGTTGTACAAATGTAGACCATTCATTGAATGATATATCCTTTACCTAAACATTCATTTATTCGAACACGGATTTTAGATTTGTTATGACTGTCTGGCTTCGCAACAAGATTTTTAATTCATTATTAATGTCCATTATGTCTGTTTTGTGTTAAATGTAACAACATCTTAAACGTAGCTTCATCATTTAATGTTGTTGATTTTGAAAATCATTTTTTATATATGTTGAAAAATAATAGCCTAAAGGTCAATCCGGAGGGGAGAAATAATAGTCCAAAGGTTGTAGTGAAACTGAAAAAAGAAAAAGCTGCATCCTCTGCCCTAACTTATTGAGGATCCCCCCATATAAATTAGACTGAAACAGTTAAAAGAACCTACTTTAGCTTTTAGTCTTTCTGATTAGAAATAAGTAGTGTGAGAACTACATGAAAATAACTTTCTTTGAATAATATCTTGCAGTAGTGGCATTCACTCTTTTGTTGTTTTGTGCCTCGTATTTATTTTCAGCAAGATATTAAAAAAAATATTAAGATATTAAATTGTTTACCTAAATTATTATTTTAAAAAAAAGTCAAATTCGTATTTGAGGGAAGCTAATTTTCTAGCAAATAATCTTTCAACAGCTTACTAACTTTGCAGTGTAGGGAAAAAAAAATCTGAATTGTCAAGGGAAAGAGAGAGAGGAGGAGATGGGGGGGGAGGGGGGGTTACGGAACTGTGTCAGCAATTTTGAGAACTAGTTTAACCATTGTTATTTTTAATAGTTGAATTTAGTAGAGAATTTTCTTATAGAGTTTAAGGTATTTTTTATTTTTATGAGCAATCATAAATATATATTTATTTAGCGTCATTTACGCCAAATGTCTGGTGACATTTAGTGTCCACATACTCAACATGGGGAAGCCGTGTATATATATATATATATATATATATATATATATATATATATATATATATATATATATATATATATATATATATATATATATATATATATATATATATATATATATATATATATATATATAGTGTGTGTATATGTTTGTGTGCTTGTGGGTATGCGTATGTGCGTATGAAGTTTAAACCTCGTGTGCTTTTGCCCGTTATCGAGGATGGGGAACTTTTTTAAAGAATTTTTCCCTCAGGGAAGAGTCGATCTCGAAACCTTCGTTACACAATTCCAATTCGTTAACACATACGCTATGCTAACGTGCAATCAATTACGTCCACAGTTCTTAGATATTTGAAATCTTATTATCCATCATTGTTTTATTTCATGTAGGGGATAAGTAAGGAAGTTGAGGAAACGAGAAGCTTAATTAACGTCTAACCCTCTGCCACTGCCCCAACTGACTGATAGTAAACCCCCCCCC
>SEYY01022846.1:5000-30000 GCA_009176605.1 Armadillidium nasatum | reverse complement strand
ATATATATATATATATATATATATATATATATATATATATATATATTATATATATATATATATATATATATATTTGGTCAAATTATATAATCACATGAGTAACTTTCCAAACTTCAAAGGTGACTTTAAAAATAATAATAATAATAAATAATAGAAATAATAATAATAATAAATAAAAATAAATAATTTTTATCTGATTTGATTTTTAATTTTTTTTTCATTCAATACACATTATTAATCTGGTTGTATATATAAAAATAATTATATTTTTTTAAGAATCCTTTTTATCATAAAAGTCAATTTTAATAGTAATAATAATGAATCACCCTTGTGAATTTACATTGTGGTTCTCCACTCTATTAACAAGTAAGTTAGGCCCCTCCCCCTCCCACCCACCCCAATCTCAAAATACTTTTATTGATTGATTTGTTTTGCTGGAAGAATTCATGTATAAATCGAATTTTTTAAAAGAAGACACTTTTAATTTGTAATAGATTTATTTATTTATATATTTCATAAATTATTTAATTTTTTTATTTATGTAAAATTTCACAAAAGTAATACGGCACAAATGGTAAAGAGCACTGCTTCTGAGCCTATTTTATATAATATATATAATATATTTAAAACGCATTTCGGGAAGTACATTAAAAAAAAAAATTTTAAATATATTTTTTTTATTGCATTATCACTTTTAATTATTTATTTCTTAATTTATTTTATTTTCTCATAAATTTGTTTCGTATGCTGGCATCGTTATTTTGCACACATCACTATCACATGTATTTTCCGTATCGAATACTCTATCACAGTTTTTTTGCCTTTTTTGTACCTCAATCTTTGTATTATCATTTGGTTCAAAGCATTTTGAGGGGCTTTCATCTTGAGTTCGAATTGTTGACGGTCCTGGTATTGGGTCTTGCTCTATTGTTGGATGAGAGTTGCGAACTGGTGTAGAATCGAGTGGGGTATATAGTGGCGTATCTTTACTGTTGGTGGTTGAAGCTCTAGAAATACTGTCCATATTTTCTTCTGCTAATGGTGGTGTTGGATGATAAAGACTTGGCGAGGGGTGAGAAGATACACTGACGCTTCTTCGGTGACTTCTGGAGCTTTCCAGTCGCTGGAGAAGTGACTGAGGAGTCCCGATGCTGAAGCTACGGCTATGTTGTTGTTTCAGATTTTCCCTTGATTTTTCGCTTCCGCTAGATTCTTGACGAGTCACGTAAGAGTGGACGTCGTGGTATTCAGTACCCCCGCTTATAGAGCTTTGATCTCGCGAGTGGGTGCCCTTGGTCGACTTGTGAGTTCTGGTCAGGGTACTGTAGGGTGTAAAATAATCTGAAGAAACGCTTTGGGTATCTAAAAAGTCTATTTTGTAGTACACATCTATACCGTCTAACTCATCGAAAATTATGGAATCTGATCTTTGACACGATCCTGTTCGACAGTTCTGTATGTAGAGGTCGGGCAGAGTTTCCAACAATTTGTTTAGAGTTTTCTGTTGGTACTTGTAAGTTTCACGGAGCCGGAGAAGTTGATGTCCAGAGAACTTTCTTATACGGTTACGTTGGAAGACATAATTCTCGCGTACTCTGTTCATTTGTCCCATAGAGTAGTCTCTGACTTTGTTAACCTGCAAATTATTGTTCAAATTATTATTTTTATTATTAATAGTAGTTGTGTAGATAGTTTTTATTATTAGCAGTACTATTGTTGTTTATTTGTAGACTTCTTTACCTGATCTAGATACTGATCTCTAGCTCCAGTTATTTGCTGTGTGCTGTAATCGCACAACTCTTTAAGATTTTTTGATTGTTGAGCGTAGCTATCGCGCAGTCTTTCCATTTGTTGATAACAACTGTCCTTTATGCTCGCCACCTTTTAAAAAAGGGTTTTTTAGAAAAATTAGTATTTAAAAAATGTTAAGTGAATTATTGATATTAGTAAAATATTTTTTATCTATTTTAATATAACTTGAAAATATATTCAGGTATGTTAGGAGCAATAAAAAATAAAATATAAATTCTTAGTTAATAATTCTAATGTTAAAGTTAAATTCTTTGTTGGGTGAAGGAAAAAAATAATTATTTGTAAACTTACTTGAGAGGCGTAGTTCTCTCTTAATTTTTCAAGCTGAGCGGATTTATAAGTTTCGACACTTTCTATTAGTTGCCTTATTTGTTTAGCTTTGGGGGAAATCCTGTTCTTACAGCAACAGCATTCCCAACCTAGTCTGTAATTATATATATATATATATATATATATATATATATATATATATATATATATATATATATATATATATATATATATATATATATATATATATATATATATATATATATATATATATATATATATATATATATATATATATATATATATATATATATATATATATATATATATATATATATATATATATATATATATATATATATATATATATATATATATATATATATATATATATATATATATATATATATATAATATATATATATATATATATATATATATATATATATATATATATATATATATATATATATATATATATATATATATATATATATATATATATATATATATTATATATATATATAATATATATATATATATTAGTCAAGAAACCATATAAACACCCTTTCCCCTAGCTATAAAGAAACCCTTCTCTCCCTATTTAAAGAAAAACTGCGGGAAGTTCAATGGGAATATAATTATTATAATTACATACCTGTTCATAATATATTTGATAAACTGGACTAGAAGCGTCGTGAACAAGAAGAGCGCTGCGCAAGCGAATCCAAATAGAATGCTTCTCTATGATAAAGGCTCTAAAAGCTGCGTCGTCTAAACCTAAGAAAGTGACTACGGAGGAGTTTGATACTGGATTGAAGGCGAAGCACCGGTATCTACCTACGTCTCCTCTATTTACATTTTTAATCAGAAGTTGACCCGACCTTAAAACCTGATATTTTCCCTCAGATTCTGCTCTGGCAACTGTTATGGCCTCGGCAATCTGATGTCCCATCCACGGGCTGAGACCCATTGATTTATCATAAACATGTAAGTGATGATCTGCGGTTTGCCATATTATTTTGGGTTCTGGATTTCCTGTGACGTTACATTCTAACATGGCACTCTGACCCGAACGGGCCAAGACCCATTGGTTCGATTCGGTATAGGATTTTACCTCAGAGCATCCTAGGTTCTCTATATTGATTGCTATTTCTTGTGGTGTTCTGGTTTTCCCATCGTTGCAGTTAATCTTATCAATTCCCTTCCATTTCGAATTGTTTTTAGATCCAATTAAGTAGTTTGGTAACCAATGTGCATAACAATTGCAAAACAAGGAGTTACCTTCAATATTAAGCAGTGCTAAGGACTTCAGTTTGGTTATAGAATACGGAAGAACTTTTATTCCACTATTTTGTAAATGTAATTCTTGTAAGCTGTTTAGTCCATTTAGAGCCTCTTCTTCTACATCGTAAAGCTTTGGACAGTTATTTAAGCGAAGCACCAACAAAGCATTTAAGTTTGAAAATGCACCATGTTCTATTCTCCATAAGTAAGGATTGTTACTTAAATCTATCTCAAGTAAATTAATACATTTACTTAATATACCTTCATTCAGATTGGTTAAATTTGTCTTTCTTAAATCGAGTATTTGTAAGTTGTTACAACCTTCTGTTTCGGATGCTTTTAAATAAGAAATTAATGTGTTCGAAAAATATAACTCTACTAAAGAAGGAAAACCAGAAAGGTTTGGCAATGTTTTTATAGGATTATTGGAGAGATCCAAAATTTTAAGTTTTTTCAAGGATACATGAGGTAGAGATGCTATTTTATTATAATTTAAAAAAAGGGTGTGAATTTCTTGCAAATCTTTAACCCATTGTTCCTGAAACACATCAATGTTGGTTGCAGAAAGGTCTAATAATTGTATGTTTTTTGTGTTGGAAAAGAAATTGCTTGAAAGCTGAAGTATGGAGGGATTTCTGGACAAGTCTAACTGTTTGAGATCATTTAAACCTTCGAAAGAGTTAGAACTTAAATTAGCTAATTCGTTTGTGGATATGTTTAAGTAAACGATATGCGGCGTGTTCTTAAAAGCTTGCGGAGGAAGAAAACGTAACTTGTTGATGCTGAGATCTAGATAGGAAAGCGTGATTAAACTAGGAAAATCGGGAAGTTCTGTTAACTTTCCATTTTTAATTTGAAGCCATTGGAGTTCATCGAATTGTTCAAAGAGTTCTCCGTCAATTTGGATATTTGGAAGGAACTTGAAAGAAAGATTGCGGGTCCTCCGAGGAAGAACGAAGTTCTTATAGTCAACTATACCCTGTGAAGATGGCCATTGGTCACATCTAGTGTCATGTCCAGAGCAGAAACAGTTGAGCGGACACGACTCTGGAAGCTCTCGATTCCTCTCAGTAAATGAACCTCCATCCCCAGGTCCAACAACTGCCAATACGTCAGTTACAAATAAAAATAGTAGAACGAGTTTCCAGGCAGCGCTTCCTGCCATCACCACCACCACCTGTATATATATATATATATATATATATATATATATATATATATATATATATATATATATATATATATATATATATATATATATATATATATATATATATATATATATATATATATATATATATATATATAATATATAATAATATAAAAATATACATATATATATATATATATATATTATATATATATATATATATATATATATATATATATATATATATATATATATATATATATATATATATATATATATATATATATATATATATATATATATATATATCACTAACCAGTATTGTAACAACTATTCGTTTTCATAACATTTAAAATAAATTCCTTTCAAATTATTTAAATGATTTGTTTATAAACTCCAGTGTTATTACTGTAATAAACGGACGTCTACGAACTTTGCACCATCACCGTTCTCAAATGTTAACAAAAGCTACGTTGCGAAATGAAGAAACTTGCCTCAAAATTCGTTCAGCCGTTACATATTTATTATTATTTATTCCAGCAGTATTATATCCTTTTTTTATAGATATATATTATAAGTAAGCACTTATAAAAACTAGTAACACTTTTTTTCTTGGTAAAAACAATTTCCGCTATGGTAAAATTAAATTTTAGAAAGGCTGACAGGCTTTGTTATTCCTTACTGTTCAAAGCCGCCTTTTACTCTACTAGAAGTTGTTATAACAGTCGAGTCGGCTGTCCTCCACAGTAGGCTTCAGCCACATGGCTGAATTTGGCGGTTTCTGCGCTCAGCTGACGACTATCAGCACCACTAGCAGGAACAGTCATTATATCGGGGTTTTCTTCGATTCCACCTTCAATACAGTGAATTTTTATTTTATTTTTATTTAGGTTTCTCAACTTAGTTTTTTTCCCCCCGATCGATTGTTTTGTCGTTGGGAAGTATAATAAATGTTTGTCTGTTAGTTTGAAATATTTACATGTATTATTAACAAATTTTCTTGCTTATGTATGTCTTATTTTCTTTAATGAAATTATTTTTATGGACGAAAGACATGAATGCGTGAGCGTACACTCGGTTTATTCGTTTATATAATATATATATATATATATATATATATATATATATATATATATATATATATATATATATATATATATATATATATATATATATATATATATATATATATATATATATATATATATATATATATATATAATGCTGGGTCCGGGTTTGCATTAATTAAAGTTTTTTTCTTTGAAATGAGGAAAAAAAAATGATAAAAACTAGTCTGTTTGTAGGTAAATTTTATATGCAGTGTGAAGACATGGGAAACCTGCATAATTAAATGTATGGAAGTTTTGAAATATATATATATATATATATATATATATATATATATATATATATATATATATATATATATATATATATATATATATATATATATATATATATATATATATATATATATATATATATGACCTTCGATAATAGAGTTGCGAAAAAAAATTTCACTAACCAAGTTAATGAACGACATGAGCATTTTAACGGTTTCCGGTATTGTGTAAGTCGAAGGGAGTTGGGATGAAGGAAGCGTGTTACATTTAAATCTGGAGTCAGAGTTGTGCAGAATGAAAAATACGAGTTGCACGAGCTCTCCCTGAAAGATTGAGCGTAGCGGTTAAATCTGGGGTTAAGAGTTGTACAAAATGAATGAGACCGTGGGAAGACGAGTTGCACTAGCTCTCTTTGAAGTAGGAGGTGTATGACTTGAAAGTTCAGAAGAGCAATATCTCCCCATTGTAACAGCAATAGCATAAGGAGAGAGCTGCTACAATTCGACGACTAGAGAGGAACCGAAATGCCCCAGACTCTCCACCATATCAACAAGAGCAGATTGTGTGGAACCACTGCATACATGCGATGCTTACTCCATACTAGTGATCGAACGACGACCGTGTACAGTTTGACTAGTTAGCAGCACCAAAGTTTCTAAAGCGTGTCCTCTCTGAAGGCGGTGGCTGTTCCTGCGCAAGTGAAGAGATAGAAAAGGATGCAGAGATTAGAAAGTATTCGGTCTGAAGGATTCAGAGATGGAAAAAAAAGTCGGTGTTTAGTGAAAGATTTAATATGTTGGGTTCATCAAAAAAAAAAAACCACCAGGAATATGGGTATTTAGTTGAACCAGATGCTCAAAACTATGTTGGACTTTGAAATTACCTGAAATGATTTCTGAAAAAGGAGAAGAGAATATGTTCTGTTTTAGAGTTTAGTTAGTCAAATAACTCTCTTAAGATTGTCAGTAGAATTAGGTCATAAATAGACAGAACAGATGAATTTAGAACTTTGTAGATTGGCAGTAGAGCCTTAGTTATTCATAGGGATTATAATTAAATACACATCAACAGACCACATCTGTGCGCGCATACTCTCAACATCTGGTTTTGTCTGAAAATTGAGGATAGTGACATTAGGGGAAAACAGTGTATGTAAGCCTTGCTTTCGGGGCACCCAAACACATGAGTTTCTGTTAAGGGTAAAAGATGAAATCTAGAAGAAGTGAGGAAGAAACGTTAGAGTTCAACAAAGCTGAAATTAAAATGGAGACCGAATATTACTGACATTAATGAGGAAATTCAAGGCAAGTTGGATGATTTCTGGTGGTACCAACCTATGCAATCGGAAGTCGTCAACTCTCGGGTAATGATGGAGAGAGGGGTGGATCAGGGGCCATTATTGGAAACCGCCTGCTAAGTAGACTTCTCCGAGGGTACGCTAGACTCTAACATTTTATTTCATTTATAAGAGTGTGTGTAATGTATGAAAAATTGTGGCTGGTGGAAAAGTCTTCATACAATACTGTGTAAGGAGGTCGTGTGAATGAATGACGAAGGACGAACCATATAGTTCTGGAGTGTAGTGGAATTTTCACTCAATTAACACCTCATTTGCTCAATGGGATGATACTTCCTCCATTGTAAGATATATATATATATATATATATATATATATATATATATATATATATATATATATATATATATATATATATATATATATATATATATATATATATATATATATATATAAAATTTTAAACGATTTTTTTTTGTCACTAATATATATAATTCCTCTTGGAACTTTTGCATATTCTCCCTTATCAGTATCCCCCTTCCCCCCACCCACGTGAAAAGGAGAGATGTGGATAGGGGGAATGAAAAATTATTGGTGATATGGTGTAGTGATTAAAATATATTTGTTTACACCGTCGTCCCGGAGAAAATATACACATAGCTAATTTGTACAGAACAAAATGAATGTAGTTGTTTAAATGAATGAATAGTTAAATTTAATAATAATAATAATAATAATAATAATAGTAGTAGTAGTAGTTGTAGTAGTAGTGAAACAGCATTTTGATTCGAATTTGCTACTTTTAGGTTATTGGCCCATCTTTTTTTTTTTTTTTTTTTTACACCACTATTTACTCTACATAAATTTTAAAGAATTAACCAATATATATATATATATATATATATATATATATATATATATATATATATATATATTATATATATATATATATATATATATATATATATATATATATATATATATAATATATAATATAATATAAAAATTATTAATAAAGTTTCAAAAAAACTACAATAATAATAATAATAATAATGCGCAGTATCAATGACTTTTATTTTATCCATTATCCGCATGTCCAACCCGAGCAGCGTGTTTCTATATATATATATATATATATATATATATATATATATATATATATATATATATATATATATATATATATATATATATATATATATATATATATATATATATATATATATATATATATATATATATATTAATTGAAGAATTTTTTAAAATTTTAAGAAAATTTCCATTCATTAGGATGTTTTATGGGTAGTCGGGAGGGGTATTCTCCTCCCACATATTAGTGGGAGGTATTATCCCCACTCAGGTATTCTCTCCTTCCCTCCCCCCCCTGTTCTCTCTCATCTTCTCATCTCTTCTCTGACCACTTGGTATCATTAAACATTTTTTATATATTATTATATATATATATATATATATATATATATATATATATATATATATTATATATATATATATATATATATATATATATATATATATATATTATATATATATATATATATTATTATATTGTGTGTGTGTGTGTGTTGTACCTTTTTAATTGATTTTTAATGTAATTTTTGTATATAGGATGTTACTAATGGGAATATTTTCGGAGTATATATTATATATATTATATATATATATATATATATATATATATATATATATATATATATATATATATATATATATATATATATATATATATATATATATATATATATATATATATATATTTGTACCAGTTAATATGTTAAAGATAAATGTAAATATGTTGTTGGTATGTTTAGCCATTTTATCGTATTATATATTGCTTTTTTTTTTTCAATATATTTGATAATAATGAAAGTTTTCACAGCACTATCAATTTTGTTATCTGAGAGAGAGAGGGGGGGGGGGGGAGGGGGTAGAGATAGAAAGAACGTATGTATGTATGTGTATGTGATTTTATGTGTGAATTTGTGTGTTCTTTTGATTTGTCTCTTAAAGTTTTGATTCTTATATAAAGGCTCATATAGTTTTTTTTATTTTTTTTTTATTTTTTATTAAGGGAAAAAAATAATAAGGTCAAATTTGATTGTTTTATGTTCACACTTCAGTTATTGACTGATAATAATAAAAATGGATAGATAGATAGATAGATAGATAGATAGATAGAGAGAGAGAGAGAGAGAGAGAGAGAGAGAGAGAGAGAGAGAGAGAGAGAGAGTCTAAGAATTTTGTTTGTCTTTATTATTTAAGAGTTATTAATTAAACGTGGATATTTTTAAAAATATTTTTTAAAATAGAAATTGAATTAGGAGACAGAAGAGTTAAGAGAAGGAAGAAATTAAAACTATATTTTTCTTGTAGTAAAAATGGAAGGAAAAAGAGAACGATCGTATAATGCTTTCTCCCAGTAATGGCGTCCTCAAACCGCTTTTAGCCAGTGGATTCACACACACACACCCACCTCTCTCTCTCTCTCTCTCTTTTTGAAAAGAAACGGATAATTTTTATTTCATTACTGCGAAAACCTCAGTGTTTTTAAAGACTAACTCAAGGCGATGATATATTTTCTGTTGGGGGAGGTTGGGGAGAGGGGGAGAAATGCAGGTAGTATGGAATTCAATACATTTTAAATGGAAATATTTTTATGGTACGGATTTGATCAAGGAAGGCTAAACACAGCGCGGGGGGGGGGGGGGTGATATGAAGGAAACCTTTTGTGAAGAGGGGTGAATGAATTATTGTAAATGTAAACTTTCGATGGTGGTTCAGAATGAATGAATGAATGAAAATGCTTCGTGGGTAATGAAAGAGCTTCGTGGGTTGAAGGGGCGGGGATATAACGAGAACTTTGTGTGTGTGTGTGTAAAGGAGAGGTGTAGTGGTTGGGGGATTTGGAAGGAGGATGGAGAAAGTAGAGGTTAGTTGTGGAGTAGGAAAAAATCTTTTGAAGAAAGAAAATTAAATAAGCAAATTAATTAATATGGATTAAGTTGAAGAAAACATGCCATTGTTGAGGGAAGGAGAGTAACCCCCCTTCCCCCGGCATTGTTGGTGGGATAGGAGAGTAACCCTGCGACCCCAATTGGGAGCGCCACGAAAATTCTGACAATGAATGGCCACAAGGTACTGTTTTATTACAGTTAAAAACAGGAATGTAGTGATTGAATTATTTTCCAAATATGTTTTAAGGGAAGAGATGCTCTCGATTGATACGGAAAAGAATAAAAAATTGTGTAAATTCCGTATACTGTAGGTAATTGATATTAATTAAGTAATTTAAATTAATAATTATTAATAATAAATAAATGAGTAATATAATAATAATCTTCATTATCCTTGATGTAGTAAAAGTTTATTTAGGGCTTTAGGGCTTTTATTATATTTATTTCCCTGTAAGTTACGTATTTTGTAGAATATAAATATATATATATATATATATATATATATATATATATATATATATATATATATATATATATATATATATATATATATATATATATATATAATTATATATATATATTGTTAAAAATTTGTGAAATATTAATTTTTACGATGTTGATGTGTGTAAGTCACAAGATTTATATTTAGATATATAAATAGGTATGTAAAAGATAAACACACACACAATATATATATATATATATATATATATATATATATATATATATATATATATAATAATATTATATATATATATATATATATATATATTGTATATAATGTGTTGTGTGTGTGTGTGTGTGTGTGTGTGTGTGTGACTGAACTGAAATGAAGCGAAACGGAATAGAGTCTATAGACAGACAAGTAGACAGGTAAATAGGCAGTTAAATAATGATATTAAGTTTGATTATTGCCGCGTCTTCGATGGAGAACGTATATAGGTTATTTATAATTTGTAGTACGTATTGTAGAAGATTGATAATGAGAGATAATGTAAGATGTTGGTCGATGCTAAACCTTGTAACCTCACTTTCAGTGCGGTGTGTGTGTGTGTGTCTGTCTGTCTGTTCGTCCGTCTGTCCTTGCGTCATACATTATTGATTCTTATTGACATGAATGATATGCCTTTTTTTGAAAAGAATAAAATTAATCCGTATTTCGAATCCGTGCATGCACGAGATGTATTTATATACATTTTTTTAAATATATAATAAAGGTTTTCTTTAAAAAAAAATAACTTGCTAAGTTATTTCTTTCATTTTGGAATGATTCAAATTTTTTTTTTTTTTGTTTTGATTATAGATTATAGATTTATAGGCATTTATTTTGGTTCGTATTTTTTATTTTTATTTTTGCCAATACGATTGTTAGAATGTATTTTAAGATCTTGGACATTGTAAGATCTAATCCTAATACATCATACACACACATCTGTTACGGATTATACATTAAAAAATATAAATCTCTCTCTCTCTCTCTCTCTCTCCCTCCCTCCCTCCCTCTCCTCTCTCTCCTCCCTCCTCCTCCTCTCCCTCCCTCCCTCCCTCTCCCCTCCTCTCTCCTCTCTCTCTCTCTCTCTCTCTCTCTCTCTCTCTCTCTCTCTCTCTCTCTCTCTCTCTCTCTCTCTCTCTCTCTCTCTCTCTCTCTCTCTCTCTCTCTCACACACACACACACAAACACACAAACATCACAAAGTTCAATTCATTATTTTCTTCCTTTTAATTATATGTATATTAATGATCTTAAATAAACCTAATTGATGAATAATCATCACTTGGATTCAAGTTGACCATAGTGTGTGTGTGTGTGTGTGTGTGTGTGTGTGTGTACATTTTGTGCGCTCGCGTACTTGCGTGCGTGCTCTCACGTGCAATTGAAGGTCATAACTTTTTATTAGTTTTTTAAAGCACAAAGGCTTAATGCCAAATGTAAACTACGTTCTTTTAACATTTATGTTAAACTTTGTAATTTTATTTATTTTTTATTTATTATTATTTTTTATAAAATTTTTTATTTTTTAAGACACTTTCGTCATATTTTGCTTCATTTTTACACAAACTTATTAAAAAAATAAAAAAAAATAAATAATAAATAATAATTAGCCTCATCCACTCACCTCCCTCTCCCCACTTTTGTTTACTCTCTCCCCTATGAATGAAAGCTGTGAAAAAACACACTATACTATTAGCCATTTATTTGTGCGTATTTGCCCTTCAGAGAGAGAGAGAGAGAGAGAGAGATATGATGAAGTGGAGGGATGTTGATGAGTAGTACTATTGGGGCATCATTCACTCAAATGTAAAGCATTATAATTACCTAAGAAATAACAAAATTAATAATTAATTAATAATAATAATAATAATTTATGGGATCTTTTTACGGTATCCATTTTACATCCTGGTATTGACTTTTTTATTTAGAATTTACATCAATAAGAGACTACACAGCTTAGACAGTCTTCAGATATTAATTAATAATAATAATATGTATTATTATCATCTTCGTATTATATAAGGTTTGATATAATATTTGAATATTTCTTTTTGTAATTTCTTCTCATTCATTACAAAAGTAAAAGTTTCTCACTAACGATTTATATTATATTAGGTAGTAAATAAATAATAAATAATAATAATAATAATAATAATAATAATAATAAGATTAATAATAATAGAGGTTCTATTCTAATGGATTGGAATTCAAAATGGTAGATGATTTTTTTTTCTTCTTCAAAAGTTCGCATCTTATGGTCATTTACCTATTCGAGGAAGGGGACCTTTCTAGGTAGTTCCTACGTAAGGATCCGAATGTCAAAACATCTTACCGTTATGCCACGGTGGTATGTGAAAGCAGTTGGACTTTTTTAATTAATCTACTCGTCTCTTCTTGGTGAGAGTTAATTAAAGGATGTTTATTGTGGTATTAGAAACTGCAATTAGAAGATCACCTCAATATGATAAAGGGGATTAAGATTTGATCTGCTCATTAGTGTGTTTCTTATTAATAAACGGAAATGGTAATTTATTGAATCTTATTTGTTAGATTCTGTATTGTTTTAGGGTCGTTCACTCTCTCTTTATAGAGTAACAATTAGAGGATGATTGTGAGAAGATTGATTTGGTGAATCATTGTAAATAAGTTGGTATGCCCAAGAATAAAATGCAAATGTAATATTTTTATATATTTTTTGATTTTTAAATCTGCAAAATTTCTTTTGAATTTCATCCAAAGAATCTTGTAATGGAAAGGAGTAACTCTTCTGACCCCTCAACTCAAAAATTACACATTTCATTTGTTATTAGTGGTTACTGTATTATTTTGTTTATAAAAAACTCATGTTTGTTCAAAAAAAAAAATTTTTTTTTTTGTTTGCTAGTTAGATTTTGGCTAATATTTTGGTTATTTATATTTAAAACGGTTAACTTTACATATGTATGTATTCATTTTTTAATCATATGTATTACTTGTGGTAACATGTTAGGAAGAACTTGTAACTTCTACTTCTAAGTTGATCTATTATAAAACAGGGCACACAAAGAAAGTCTTTTGGCTTCATCTGTTTGAATGATTGTTATATATGCAACAAATGGATAAAACTTTGTTGTTTCACTTATATTATGAATGAATTGACTTAATATTTTACGTTTGTCCAATTGATTGATATGCATAGTTTTAGTAGAAAAAGATTTTAACTTGAAAGATAGCCATTGAAGGAAGAAAGACAAGCAGCCATCATTACTAGCCATTGAAAGAAGGAAGTCAAGCAGCCATCATTACTAGCCATTGAGCCATTGAAGGAAGAAAGACAAGCAGCCATCATTACTAGCCATTGAAAGAAGGAAGACAAGCAGCCATCATTACTAGCCATTGAAAGAAGGAAGACAAGCAGCCATCATTACTAGCCATTGAAGGAAGAAAGACAAGTAGCCATCATTACTAGCCATTGAAAGAAGGAAGACAAGCAGCCATCATTACCAAGTGTCTTGGTGTCTTGTCATAAAAATTCTAGCATTTGTTATTGAATAGTTTATATTAAAGAGTATATAATACTTTTTTATTTATTCATTTTTTGTAGCCTTTATTTTATGTATACTTTTTATTTCAGTGTATCGACTTTGTTGCTGTAGGAGCAAAAGAGATGATGACTCCCTCAGACGTAATTGCCGCTGCCGACATAACTTTTTCGTGTGTCTCTGATCCTCAAGTGGCTAAAAATGTAAGTTGTCTGAAAATTTTTATTATATTAAATGATGATTGACATAATTATTACGCTGATTTATTTTTATTTTTCTTACTGAGGTAATAAAAAATTTTTAGGCAGAATTCGAAAAAAAAAATTTTTTTTTTTGGTTTAATTAGGTCTAGTTTTTAATCTACTTCTATCTCAACTTTAAAACTTTAAATATATGTAAGATGTGGAAAAAAATGCTTTTCTGAAAGGTTTTATTTCTTATTTCACACATGGAATATCACTTTGAACATTAGTAATAGTTTGCCAGACCGCTTACACCCCACTATCATTTCCATTACTCTAATATCATGATCGAATTGCTCTTTTCTCCTCATTTTTAATAATCATAATTGTGAGGAAAATAGTAAAATTGAATGATCAGAAATTTTATTTTTACTGACTTACACACTCGGATAATTTAAAAGTTTTGTAGAAGCTCCTTCACTACAGATTTATGTGATAATAGATGGTTACCTAGAAAGTTTAAAACGTGAGACTTCAACGAAGCCAAACATTCCTCTCTTATTCTTCATATTTTTGTCAAAGTGGATGTCTTTCATAAGCTCTTTGATTTTAATAACATTAAAATTACCTGCTTTCAATTAGCGTCAATTATATATATAAATTTGTTTTGTTTTTTTCAGAGAAATTACTGCTCAATTTTATTGGCCGAATGATCTGACAAATTTATTCAATGTACAAATGTCCAAACTTTATACGAGAGTTGAAAGTGTAATTTTTGAAAGTTGATAAGAAGTGTTAATGCACTAATGGAATTGATTCCAGAATAAGTGTTTTTAACAAGTTGCTTTGTGTGTAGTGCTGTTTAAAACCACTTTGTAGACTTTGCAGGGAGGATACTGCCAATGAAAAAAATTATTTAGTTAAAACTAACGGTGTCAATTATTATTGCATAGTACTTTGTTTTATAAACTAATTGAAATGTAGTTAGTTTTTTTTTTTTTAGCAATTACGTTGCTATCAATACACTAGGTTGTCACTAGAACACCTTTAAATATCCATACATCACTTAGTTTTGAAGCTTATACTCTGGTGCTGCAAGAAAATGCTTCATATTGTTGTAAATATCAATAGCTGCGCAGTGTCATGGGATATTGCTTCCATTATTAATTAATAATGTTTTCAAAGTTCTAGATGCAACACTGAAACGTCACAATTCCGTTGAGTAATTCTCTCGACTTTCCAAGCTATGTAATAAGGCTTTTGAAATTATTACAGTAAACCAGGGATGTCTCTTTGTATTTCATATAATATGCCAAGGGAAAATTATTTTCGAAACCACCAAACTGTTCCTATAAACTAAGCAAACTGGACAAGAGCAGGTCTTTACAAATTTTACTTTGCTTGTATTAAACGCTAGTCTTACTTGTCTACAGCAAATTGATAGGTAGGGATTAAAAGCATCATCTGTTATTTCTTCATCCAAGTCGAATAACCGGTGATAGGGTTAAAGGGAATTGTCAGAATTTGAAATCCTTCACCTTGAGACTACTGGTTTTGTGGATATCTCATCAGCAATTTTCTTAATTTTCAACGAAGATCATATTGATTAAAAATACAATATATTTTACAATCAAAGATTTAATAGATCAATTGCAATTAGATTTTGTATTGAGTCTTTACTTACTTAACTTTGTAGATTTGTCATGCAGAATTAGTAAGCAGTTATAATATTTTTCCACATCATTGTGTCATCCAACTCAAGTTTGGCTCATAATAAGAAGATCAAAGACCTTGTCCTTGTTCCGGGTTTGATTCCAAAAGTATGCATGATTATAAAAAGTGTTATTCTTTACTCTTGCTCTGATAGTGACAACCATAGAGCCATAGATGTGGCCAAAGCCTGTTTGTGTTCTTACAATTTCTTGTTCCTAATAGAAGAGTAATAACAATTGTGAGGCGAATTTGTTCACTTATTTTTGCAAGTGCCACGACACGTGTATTACACGTTCTTGGCAAGCAAATTACCTTTTTAGCTTTACCCAGTTCTTTTAACCATTCACAGATGTGAAATGTTCTGTTCGATTGTACACCACCATATCATACTACTTTGAAAATTTGACGTCATTGAAACTTAACTTGATTGAGAAAAATGTTTGACATTGGTATTGGTATCTGATTAAGTGATAGAAAATAGATCTTCATTTGGTACTTATCCACTTACCTATCCGAGCTGAACTGTTTAAGAAAATAACTTTGAGTAGAAAGGAAAGATGATTTAAAAAAAAAAAATTAACATTTCATTTACCTTTTATTAGTAAAAGCGTCTGAGACACGATTTCATAAATTCATGGATATTACAGTATTATATAATTATTATTGATGAGATTTTGGGATACAGCTTCAACACATTTCATATTAGAATGTTGTAAAATTATTATACATGGTGCCCCACTCGCTCTAGGCCCCAGATATGCACTTACAGATATCAGTACTGGTCATATGAACATCTTCAATGAATTCGTAAATCATTAGATGACAGACTCCGTACTTGCTATTTTCAGCAGGATGGCACAACACTCCCAACGTCAGCATGTACGAAATTTAGTCCTTTGAGGCTGGTTATTTCCAAGGGACATTGTCCACCAATGTCGCCTAACCTTACCCAGCCGTATTTCTTCCAAGTTTTGTATTAAAAAAGGAAAATAAATTGCCTAATAAAAAATAGGTAAAAAAGAAAGAAAATTATAACGCTAGACTAGCAAGTAACTACAACCTACAGACTACTGTGCAGTCTGCACTGTGTACAAGTCTATGAACTAGTCAAGTCATTATAATGTTATTGTTTAATCACCGCAATATAATATTAGCTTGATATAATAGTAAAATTTATATTGCTAAATCATATAAATATTTTTATCTAATTCAATGTAGCATACTTGCAATAAACTAACTAAATATCCTTACCAACCTTGCTTGTAACTGAATACTTATTAGTTATAACATACACTTGGTCATTAGGTAGTAATTTTCTTTTCATTAAATGTACAGGGCTTTTAGTACGATTTGATATATATATATATATATATATATATATATATATATATATATATATATATATATATATATATATATATATATATATATATATATATATATATATATATATATATATATATATATATATATATAAATTCAACAATGCATACAGAACGTTAAACTTTTTGATAATATAAAGAATTATGTACAGTGCCAAACATCAATCACTCATAAGTCATAATACACTTGTCTATCACCAAAAATTCAGAACACATGCTTCGTTTTTGCTCGAAGCTTTGCACTTTCACTTATTAAATATTACATAAGGTTACAATTCCAGTAAAATTATTATTATTTCTCTTGGGAGTTGAGATTAATTGATTAATTTCATACGCAGAAAATACATGAACCCAAAAGCTTGAACAACTAATTTAAATCGAGCATTGTTTTTCTTTTCTTTTCTTTTTATTTTTTTTTAGTTATTCTTACACTATTATGTTTTCACTTCAGAAGCGAAACGGTATCTACAGGTTTGATTAAGAAGGATTTGGTTTAATTAAGCACAAAAGTTTCATTTACTGATTGGTTGTTTATTTTTACCAAATACCTAGGATCAGAACTAATTTTTCCTTCTCTAAGATTGGGTGACAAGCTTCTTTGGATTCTTCATATACAGAAGCTAAAAGATTTGTGCAAAGCTGCTCCGTTGAAGGGGTTGTATAAGAGCTTCGACATGTTGCTATATTTCTACAATTTTTTCGGATCATTTTTAGCTTCCGAGGGAATTTTACAGACACAGAATATTCTGTCAAATTGTTAATATACTTGCCACTTTTCCTCGTTTGACAGATTTTTGAACAAATATATTAATGATGGGCACATGATGGATGAAGTTTTTGACTTTTTATCCGTAGTTGAAATCTCACTGCTCATGTCAGAAGTGATACAAAGCACACTTAAAATTCTTTTATACAGAGAATAGATTATAACGAATTTTAGAAGAAACCGCGATGTTCTGGCAACTGACTATACCAAAGCTGATATTTCACACTGGACATCTTTTATAACATCAAATACATTTTTATCACGCAGTTTATCTGAAGAAATTTTCAAATTTCGAAAGATCATAAATAAATATTTTTATTTTGAATTCATTCAAACCATTCTGTGCCTTTATATCAGCCATAATGTCATTTTGGAAAATCTAAAAGGTTAAAGAATAACATATATAATATATATATATATATATATATATATATATATATATATATATATATATATATATATATATATATATATATATATATATATATATATATATATATTATATATTTATATATATATATATATATATTAGTATAATGAATGGTAAAGGCACTTTCGACTCATTTTTATTCAGTTATTATTAAATCATTAAACCGTTATTCAATCATAACCCTTTTTTCGATTTAAAAGGAAAAAAGTGGTATCACATATTAAACGTTGATAATTTTTTTCTTCTATATATATATATGTTTGTACCAAAGAGGTTTGAAATTTATATTAAGTAAGTTTGTTGAATATCTATAAAAAGTCTTGATTTTTTTTTTTTTAAATGAAAATTTAAGCTTAAGGGGTTATGGTTTTTTATAAAAGTATTAAAGGTGAATAATAAAAAAAAATAATTGCGTACTGACCCACTTGGCAGGCTACTGTTTGTTTACACTTGTTGGTGAGCGACAGCTGTTCGCATGACTCGCTCAAAAAGGGGGTTATGAATTATGATCGTAAAATGAATCATTCACTACTGAATAATAATTGGAAAATGATTCACTCATTGAGTGAATGAATTATGATTAAAATTGATTTACTTTATTATTGAATTAGTGAGTTATGATCGAATTATTGATTCATTCTTTTTTTTAATAAATTTGAGTAGAGAATAGGACTTAATTAACGTGTAGGTCTATGGATTACCATATATATATATATATATATATATATATATATATATATATATATATATATATATATATATATATATATATATATATATATATATATATATATATATATATATATATTATATATATATATATATATATATATATATATATATATTGTAATGAAACCTGTTTTAGTAAGTAGTTTTTTTTAGGGGGGAGATAAAACTGGAGCTTACAAAATTTACTCTATTATTATTATTACTTATTATCATTACTTATTATTATTATTATTATTATTATTATTATCTAAATTCTGAAAGCTTTTTAGTAATGCATTTTCCTTATTTATTTATAACAGCGCTTCTCAACCGGGGTTCACATGGACCCTCAGGGAGGGGGACCACAGAAGCTTTGGAGGATTCCTCAAGGAAAAACTGTTTTTTAATTTAGGAATATTACATATGAGCATATTGGGGTCCACATTCGTAAAGTAAAGTTAGGACTCGGGGGGTGGTTTACAAGCAAAAAAAAAAAAGGGGTTGGGAACTCCTTTATTTATAATATTCATGAATTATGTTTCAGTGATTTTTTTTGTTATTGGTTTATCCAAAAAAATAAAAAATAAAAAAAAATAAAATAAAATAAAATAAAAATGTTTAGGTAACTAATAGCAGAGAGATACATGTAGTGTAACCTTTGAGTTTGTTAAAGTTTTAGCTTTTTATTTATCCAAATATACTTTGCTGCTAACTTGCAAATTTTAATAGAATTTGTGTTAATGTCTTTCAACAGATGGTGTTCGGAAATTGTGGAGTTTTAGAAGAAATGGCCGCTGAAAAGGGTTATGTTGAAATGACCGGAATTGATGCAGAAACTTCTCAGGATATAGCTGAGGTAGTAAATATTATCATGCTGTCTGTATGAGTTATATTTATTTGTAATGTCTTGTTATTGTTAGATATCTTTTTCTTTATTTATAAGATTCATTTAAAGTTGAGATTTTAATGAATGTTTTAAAATAGTAATGTATCTTGGTATGTTTTAGTTGTTTCTTTTCACATATTTTGTTGTTTAACCTGGAAGTATATTTTTCTTGAAGATTTGTTTTATTAGTTTTTTGCTTTCTTTACCTTTGTCTGTAGAAGTTTATTGATGCGTACTCTACTGTTTTCTTCATTGTAATCATCATGATGTCAATTTTGGGTCGGTTTTATTGTTTTCGTGAGATGAAACTGATTTTTTTATTTATTTTTAAATAATTTTAAAGTAAAATTTGTGAATAAAATTTTTGAAATGATTATTTTTTGTTGGCTTTATTTAGTGATATCTATCTAAAGTTTTGTAAGAGTAATATTTGACACCTTTTGAGTTGTAAATCAGAGACTGGCAATGTAAAGGCAGGAATTACAAATTTGAGTTTCGTAATGAGTTTTTTTTTCTTCTAGGAATG
Source organism: Armadillidium nasatum (assembly GCA_009176605.1). Taxonomy (NCBI): domain Eukaryota; kingdom Metazoa; phylum Arthropoda; class Malacostraca; order Isopoda; family Armadillidiidae; genus Armadillidium; species Armadillidium nasatum. The sequence continues at coordinate 9,262 of SEYY01022846.1, read as the reverse complement.
TAGTCTTTGAAACTTTATTAAACTGTAAATTGCTTTCAGTCTGATATTTTATGGTTTGGCATTTAATTTGGAGGAGGGGTGGGGAATGAATACCTTTGTTCTTACTACGTATCTACTTCACCGTTGGTCTGGAGTTTTTATTAGTTTTGCTGATCTAAAAAATGAAACTGTATTAAAAATATTTTCTTTGAATGATTTTTAGGCAATAAATGGAAGAGGAGGAAGGTACCTCGAAGCTCAAGTGCAAGGAAGCAAAACACAGGCGGAGGAAGGTACCCTAGTCATCCTGGCAGCAGGAGATCGTAACCTCTTCGACGATTGCCAAAGCTGTTTTCAGGCAATGGGCAAAAATTCTTTTTATTTAGGTAAGTGCTTTAGCTGGGCTCACGTTGTATAATTGTAAAATAACCATGACAATAACTGAATTATCCAAAGTTATTATATATTAAATATATTATATAATTAAAGATCATAATTTAAGCTTGTTACGAGTTAGGATTAGTATTCTTTTTCTTGTCTTAAACATTGAACCATCCAGGAATCCAAAAATAAATTCGTTTTTTATTATATAAAAAATATAAGACAAGAAAGAAGTGATAAAGACACTTAAAAAAGTGTTTTTTTTTGGGGGGGGGGAGAGGCTAAGAGGATAGATACTAGACGATTTTGTTTTTGGATTTATGTAGAAATTTTTATTTTTCCGTTATTACTATTATTATTTATTGTTATTTCAGGTGAAGTGGGCAATGCCAGTAAAATGAATTTAGTATTGCAAGTCATGAGTGGTGTGACTTTAGCAGGACTTGCTGAAGGAATGGCATTGGCTGATAGAGCCGGACTGCAGCAGAAAGACGTGCTAGAGATATTGGAACTAACATCTCTTGCCTGTCCTTTGCTCATAGAGAAGGGTAAAGGTAAGTTTAATGAAATTAAAGTAGAAGTTTGTTTCTTAATATTTATTTTTTAAAGAAAATTTTTTCTTCTCGGGTGTCCCACAGTTATTGGAAGGAATTTCAATAGTTTCTTCCTAGGATCTTCAAGGGAGATCTAAAATGAGACTTTTATCGTTCTCTGTACTTCTTGAGCCACATTTTCATCAGTGATGTATGTATGTTCGTACGTGCATATGTTTACAATCATGTTATGAAAGGTTTTAAGATTATCTATAGTGAATATGTTTTGAGATTTAGAAGATCCTTGAATGTAAAATGATTGTATTGTGTTTTTAAAAGGTATTTAGATACATTCAGATTTAAAATTAACACTAACATAATTTGTTTATAGTAACCTTAAATTTCAGTCAAAAAGATTGTGTGTGTTTGGATTCAATGCCCAGCTTAGGCTTTAGACACAATAGGTTGAAACACTTACATATGTGACTTATTACTAGTATTTAAATATATTTTGAGATACAACTAGGTGCAAGAAAATAAAATTAGAATATAGATGGTAATTATATATATATATGTGCAGAGCTTAGATTTTCCTGATATAATCATTCTAACAATAAAGAATAATGATTATTATAGAGTAAGGAATTTTGTGTGTGTGTGTGTGTGTGTTTACTGAAATGGTTGTTCATGGAATGTGTAATTTCGACATAGGAGTAAATATGTAAACCAAAAAATTATTTGCAAATTTGCAACAGTGAATTAGGCTTTTATTTTCGTTTATTTATTGAAATTTTTTTTTAAATTTTTTATTTTCTTTTTTTCGTAGCAATAATTGAAGGTGGATTCTCGACACAGTTACCCTTGCAACACATGCAGAAAGACCTTCGACTCGGTATGTTGATGGGAGACTCCCTCGAACTACCACTGCCTCTCACGGCCGCAACAAATGAATTGTACAAACACGCTAAACGCTTGGGTTACGGCGAGCATGACGTCTCCAGTGTTTATATTAGGACGCGATTCTGATCGGATGAAGTTGATAATCGACAATTAATCGGGAAAAGGAAGAGTCTACATCGTCATCGTCATCGGCAGCAGCAGTAGAATAAAACTTTGATGAAAAAATTTAACGTTATTTCTTTTAAAATCAATTTAAAAGATATATATATATATATATATATATATATATATATATATATATATATATATATAATATATATATATATATATATATATATATATATATATATATATATATATATATATATATATATATATATATAATATTAATTTTTATTTACCGTCTGTTTACCCCAATCATGCAAACAATGTTCTACTGTCTACAAATATTAATTATTTTAATTTCTTTAAAAAAAATTATAATAATAATACAGTATTTTAATTAAGAAAAATAAGAAACTATTTTTTATTCTTTTAATGCCTTCAGGAAGGCATCATAGAAACTAAAGAACAATCCTTCTTCCACACACCTATTTTATTATTATTATTATTATTATTATTATTATTTTATTGAATTATTAATATATACAAATTTCCCTTTTGTCCATTATATAAGGGAACAGATATTTCTGAAAACTACTATTTATTTCTATATATATATATATATATATATATATATATATATATATATATATATATATATATATATATATATATATATATATATATATATATATATATATATATATATATATATATATTTATTATATTATATTATATTTATATATATATATATATTATATATATTATATATAATATATATATATATATATATATATATATATATATATATATATATATATATATATATATATATATATATATATATATATATATATATATATATATATATATATATATATATATATATATATATATATATATATATATATATATATATATATATATATATATATATATATATATATATATATATATATATATATATATATATATATATATATATATATATATATATATATTGGTTAATGATTGATTGTTAATTTGTTTGTTTATTTACCGAGCGAACCTTTCCTCACTCCCTATTTCCGACCAGATATTTTTGGTCCTTCACCCCTACCCCTTCACCCCTTCACCCCTACCCCTTCACCCCTTCACCCCTACCCACACTTCAGTATAGAACTACTTTGAACAGTTTGTATGGAGTAAATAGGTTCATTATAATATTTTTTAGGAATTATTTTTTTTTTTGTATTATGGTTTAAGTTCTTTTTTTTTAGCTTTTAAAAGCTAAAATAAAATATTATTCTTATATTGTTTGGTCATTTTGCCTTTTTAAGACGGTTTTTGTATTGGATTTTGAGATTGAATTTAGTGAGATTCGTTACGCACTACTTTGATTGCTTCTTGGACTCTACTTTGATTGCTTCTTTCACACTACTTTGATTGCTTCTTATGTACTACTTTGATTGCTTCTTGCAAAATACTGTTATTGTTTCTTATATACTACTTTGATTGCTTCTTTCCACTAAGATTGCTTCTCTTTAGCGTATGTTTAGTTTAATTAATATAACGAAGAATATATATATATAATATATATATATATATATATATATATATATATATATATATATATATATATATATATTATATATATATATATATATATATATATATATATATATATATATATATATATATATATATATATATATATATATATATATATATATCAAATGATTATTTACCACTGAGAAAACCAAAAATGTTTTGAAGTTCCTTATATCAGTTTGAATGAAATTGGTACATTTTCTTGTCCATTTTGTTTCTGCAGCTGAAATACTTTATCTATATTCTTTAGATGTTTTAACGCATTTTCTGTTTATTTTTTAACACGTGTATCCAGCAAAAAAAATGAAACTTTTGTCTGTTATCATCTGTCCCTTCAAGATAGGCGAAAGGAAAAAAAATTATTCACTCATCCCACCCCTATCTCATCATTATCATTTGATTTTTGAGAAATTTCGTTTACTTATTCTTAGATTCTTATTCATATTTCCAAATTTGTAATCGTCATCCAATCACGAAAATATTTGGAATAAATTTAATTGTAAGTTTCTGACATTAAGACTGAATTCTTTTCATTCTCACGCAATGTATAAATATACTGAAAGGAGTTTTCAAAATGGTTTGTTCTTTCCAGTAATTCAGAACTGATCCTTTCGGTTATAGGATACCTTTCTTTACTTTTCACCTTCTACAGTTTTCAGAAAATCTTTTTATTTCCCTAATGAACATTATTTGGACTAGATAACATTTGACAGTTTCAGAATTAAAGGGTATGTGTATATGTAAATGCTTTCAGAAGTTAAGGAATTAAAGTTTTAA
>SEYY01022845.1:7500-15000 GCA_009176605.1 Armadillidium nasatum | reverse complement strand
AGAAAGATCTTGCGACCCTCTTCAAAAGCAAAAGATTTACTAAATCCTGCAAGGATATATATATATATATATATATATATATATATATATATATATATATATATATATATATATATATATATATATATATATATATATATATATATATATATATATATATATAGTTACCAACTATGTGGTGCAGGAGGTCCCTATACTTTGTAGTAGCGCAGGGGGATCAATCAGGAGGCTGGGTGTTTTCTAAGTCCCCTTGTGGAATGCCGACTGATAGGCGTGTGGTAGCCACCACTTTTCTTCAAGCCTGCGGACCGTCTGTAGCCTTGGATGGCAGGCTACGTCCAAGGAGAAATCACAGTCGAGGGCAAATGTTCTGCCAAACTGGGTCTCCTTTCGGGAGCAGAGGCGTTGGAACTTCTTCAACAGAGACGCCTTCTTCTTCTGCTGCTGTAGTGGCGTTTTCTTCTTGCCTCTGCTTAGGACGACTTCTTCTGGACGGTGCGGCTTCTTCTTCGGCTTCTTGGGCTAAAGTGAATGTAACAATATTTGCTAACGACCTTTTGAAATTATCTCTAAATGGAAAGGATCAATTAACAAATAATTGTTTTTTTCACTTTATTTGGTTTCTTATTTTTAACAAAAATTGCTTACAAAGTCATTATTATAAAAGTTTCATAAATTCACATTGAAATAATATACAAAATTTTATTTATTTTAATTCTAAAGTATTATTTAATAATATATTTTTATAATACATAAAAAGATACATTAAAATCGAAATTTTGAACAATAACATTTTTTTATTGAAAATTTAACAAAATATTTTATAAAAAAAATATATTTTACTTTTAATAATAATATTTTAAAATGGTTTTCCCTTCGAGGTTTGTTTTTCGCAGACAGCGTACAATAAGAATTTATTTACAAAATAGTTTTACAATTGAGACAGGATTATGCATAATTTATATTACATTTTAAATATTTTACTTTTTAAAACAATAGTTTATATATTTATACATATATAATAATTATTTTTATAACACAAAGAACTTTATTTTTTATTTTTTTTAATTAGTTAAATGATTCTTAAAAACACAAATATTAAATATAAACAAGTAATGCAAAAATTATAGATTTTCTGTTTTCTTTATAGAAAACGTTTCTACTATTTTTTGGGTAACTTTTAAACGTTCACTATATATATATATATATATATATATATATATATATATATATATATATATATATATATATATATATATATATATATATATATATATATATATATATATATATATATATATATATATATATATATATATATATATATATATATATATATATATATATATATATATATATATATATATATATACTATATATATATATATATATATATATATATATATATATATATATATATATATATATACACGAGTGTGTCGGAATCAGAGTAAAGGCAGATGATAAAAGACAAAGAGTTTTTAAGATTATTATCCGTAAAAATATATAGTAGTATGCATGTCACTTTTAACGAACAAGCGTTACTTTAAACGTAGACCGTTACTTTTCGGACGTAGTCCTTTACTTTTTAGTCACAGTTCGGTGCTTTTTCAACCGCAGTCCGTTACTTTTTAAGTGTTTTGCATTTTTTCGACGTAGTTCGTCACTTTTCCAACATATTCGTTACTTTTCTTGAAGTATTCCGAGACTTTTCCGCCAGCAACCATTACTTTTCAGTCCCTATCCATTACTTTTTCGACCACCGTCTGTTCTCATGCTCTTTCCTGACCTTTTTTTTGGGTTCACTGACACCCCATTTAAGAGTTGGTGGCGTAGCTCTGCATCCCATTTTTCAGCCTCTTTCCTGGCTCCTTTTGAGATTCAAGGGTCCCCCTTTAATAGGCAGGGAAGGTTTTCTATTTTGAAAGTTGGATACATGGGACCTTCTCTTCTGAATGTCCGGAGGCTTTCAGGATCAGTTATCTTGCCTCTCAGTGGGGACGTCATCATTTCTCAATCTACGACAGTCTGTTTCTTCTCCATCCTTACTTATTCCCACGATTTTCATCTCAGCTGTCTTGGATTTCTGAAAGCTTGGTTTTCACTTCGTAGATTTTCTTTCATATACTCTTTACATCGATTTTTGTCAAAAAAATAAACTTCAAATTTTGACAGAGGTAGGTTCGAACGTTCAACCTCAAGAATAGATTTCCATGACGTTAGCTAATACACCACGAGATCTTCCTAATATAAGAATAAAATAATCTTTTTAAGTCATGTACATCAATTTTACAAATTTTTAATTTACTGTTTTATCTTAACATTTATTTATTACATTTTAATTCATTTTACATTCTTTATATTTACATTTTATTTCACTATACATATATTATTATTCCATATTATTTTTAATATATTCTAAACTAACACCCGTTTTCTTTACAAAGCTAAAACAAAAATAATTCGAAATTTTCTTTTTCTACTTTTATTTTTTTAAGTGTTTTTTTTAACTCAATACATTAAAATGAATACCTACATATCCATAAAAAGCTCATGCAACTTCATCCGCACCATGTACTTCAGTTTTACAAATTTCTAAATTTCCATTTTATCGAACATTTTTTTTAATCAATTTTAAATCATATTAAATTCTTTGCATTTACATTTTATTTCATAATACATACATTATTATTCCATATTATTTAATATATTCTAAACTAACACCCGTTTTCTTTGCAAAGCTGCATCTAAAATAATTCATTATTTTCCTTTCCTATGCAGATTTTCTTAATAATTTTTTAAAAGCAATTCATTAAAGTACATGCATACATATACATACAATACCAAAACACTCTCATACAAACATGCACAGACACATACATTCAAATATATATATATATATATATATATATATATATATATATATATATATATATATATATATATATATATATATATATATATATATATATATATATATATATATATATATATATATATATATATATATATATATATATCACACACTCATATGCATATGCTCAGAAACATATATAATCGTATACATATACATTTGTTCACACTTACAAACATATTCTCCGACACATATATATTCATATAAACATATCCAAGCAATCCAAGCAATCACATACATAGTCCCAGGTACACATACACATACATGCACTTAGATACATATGCTCACATAAACGTATGCACATACGCACACATTCATAAACAGATGTTCACTCAACATTTTTTATCTTTCCCCTTTTGTACCTCCCAAGTTCTTAACCTCCACGCATTAAATTCTTTACCGTTTCGCGATTTCTATTTTTACCGTTTTAAGAACCCTATACCTTCACTTTAGAGCTTCTCAGCCATTCTATTTTCACATTTCCAATCCTTCAGCCATTCACTTTTCATTCATTTATAATTTACAAATTTATATCATATTGAATTATAAACACTAGCTAACTTATCTGAAACTATTTTTCATTAATGTAATGCCATTGTATGACATCATAACCATAACAGCTACTTTATCTCAAAAAATTACAGTATATTACAAGCACGTGATAGTACGTTTCATACATGTGACGTTGAATCACGAAGTAAATATAGCAACACATTGTTTCATCTACTAAATAATTAATTGTATAAACAACAATAAATCTGTAATCTTTCATTTGAATTTTATTGTTTTTAATATTTATTCTGTAAGTCTTTAAATTTTTCATTGTTTTTAATTTCTTTATTTCAACTTTTATTTTAAATTTTAGAGCTTCAATTCGAATATTTACTTTTATTTTTAGTTTCATTTAGGTTTTTCATTTTTTTTCTACATTTTAATATTTAATTTGATTTTTTTTAGCTTTCCTTTTATAGTCTGTAAGTTTGGAATTTTTTTGTTTTTCTTTTTATTTTGTAAATTTTGATTTTTTTAAAAAGTTTTTAATTAACCTTAGGCAGCGAAGCATGTAATGTTTGTAACGGCTCAGTCATGACCACAAACACTTGCTCACTCACACAATCATATACACATTTAATCGTATACATAGCAATTGTAACCTAACTAAAGTAAGTTAGTTTAAAATTTTACCATTACACACACTGTTATACTTAACATGTCAAAAAAAGTTTCATGTATATTACTTCTAACAAGCACATCACACTCATTTAAAGTCATTAACCCACCCCTCTACAGTATATTTTTCTCACAAAGCATTTCCTTAACACAAACTGAAAGTCTTTATTTACACTGTATTCATGTACTCTCGCTACATTCAAACATTTCTATAACATTTATCAAAGACATTGTGCACTACGTTTAAGTCCTAAATCTCTCAGTATGCATCTTAAATCTAAATATTTAACTTAACTTTTATCAATAATGCATGAAAAATCTTGCTAGTATCTAGCTGACATATAAATTAAAGAACTTTACATTCATTTTTCAACCAAAACTATTCATTATATAATTTGAATCTCCATGGTTAACTTAACTTTATCACTTAGACATGCACAGTCATGACATGATCTATCTAACATACAAATTACAGAACTTTGAACTTATATTCAACCTAAAATTTATGGCAAAGATATAATCAAAATAGATCTTCACTCATGTATTTATGCATGCATTGCGTACCCTATTCCCTTCAACCTATATCTTAATCTCCATATACAACCTTACTTTTAGCACTTCGACATAACCAAATACATGTCATCGTCTCTCTAACATACATTTGAGAGGTCATTACATGCATTACTTATCTAAATCTTTCTAAATTACAGTATATTACAAGCACGTGATAGTACGTTTCATACATGTGACGTTGAATCACGAAGTAAATATAGCAACACATTGTTTCATCTACTAAATAATTAATTGTATAAACAACAATAAATCTGTAATCTTTCATTTGAATTTTATTGTTTTTAATATTTATTCTGTAAGTCTTTAAATTTTTCATTGTTTTTAATTTCTTTATTTCAACTTTTATTTTAAATTTTAGAGCTTCAATTCGAATATTTACTTTTATTTTTAGTTTCATTTAGGTTTTTCATTTTTTTTCTACATTTTAATATTTAATTTGATTTTTTTTAGCTTTCCTTTTATAGTCTGTAAGTTTGGAATTTTTTTGTTTTTCTTTTTTATTTTGTAAATTTTGATTTTTTTAAAAAGTTTTTAATTAACCTTAGGCAGCGAAGCATGTAATGTTTGTAACGGCTCAGTCATGACCACAAACACTTGCTCACTCACACAATCATATACACATTTAATCGTATACATAGCAATTGTAACTAACTAAAGTAATTAGTTTAAAATTTTACCATTACACACACTGTTATACTTAACATGTCAAAAAAAGTTTCATGTATATTACTTCTGACAAGCACATCACACTCATTTAAAGTCATTAACCCACCCCTCTACAGTATATTTTTCTCACAAAGCATTTCCTTAACACAAACTGAAAGTCTTTATTTACACTGTATTCATGTACTCTCGCTACATTCAAACATTTCTATAACATTTATCAAAGACATTGTGCACTACGTTTAAGTCCTAAATCTCTCAGTATGCATCTTAAATCTAAATATTTAACTTAACTTTTATCAATAATGCATGAAAAATCTTGCTAGTATCTAGCTGACATATAAATTAAAGAACTTTACATTCATTTTTCAACCAAAACTATTCATTATATAATTTGAATCTCCATGGTTAACTTAACTTTATCACTTAGACATGCACAGTCATGACATGATCTATCTAACATACAAATTACAGAACTTTGAACTTATATTCAACCTAAAATTTATGGCAAAGATATAATCAAAATAGATCTTCACTCATGTATTTATGCATGCATTGCGTACCCTATTCCCTTCAACCTATATCTTAATCTCCATATACAACCTTACTTTTAGCACTTCGACATAACCAAATACATGTCATCGTCTCTCTAACATACATTTGAGAGGTCATTACATGCATTACTTATCTAAATCTTTCAACGTATATCTTAATTCACCATTGTTCCCTAAACTTTTTATCATTAAAGCATGATCAAAGAAATACCACCATCTCTCCAACTTATATTTTATTGTACTTTATATTTTCTCCCTAAGCCTCATCAATATATAACTTAAATCCCTGTTTTTAACCTACTTTTTGTATTTAATGTATAAACAAAGTAATGGTAGTATCTATCTGGTACACAATTTATAGAACTTTTCATTCATTATTCACCTCAAAACTTTCAAAGTCATGCCATCTTCTATCTAGCATTCAAATTACATTAATATTCAATGTAAACTTATAGACATTTAACTTAATTCTCCATTTTCAACTTAAATTTATCGCAAAAGTATAGTCAAATATATACCGACATCTCTCTCTAACATACAATTTATAAAGCTTGACATGCATTTCATACCTTATCCCCTCCAACATATAAATTAATCTTTATATACTACCTGACTTTTAGCACTTCAAAATGGTCGAACACTTGTCATCATCTCTCTGACAGGCAATTTATGAAACCTTACATACATTCCTTGTCTAGGTCTTTCAACATGTATCTTAATTCACCAAAGTTCATTAAACATTTTATCAATAAGACATGATCAAAGACATGCCTATTTCCCTCTAACACATCATTTATTGAGTCTTTATATGCATTTCACACCCCATGCCTCATGTATTTAACCTAACTTTTGTATTTAATACATGAGCAAAGTCATACTCATATCTATCTGGTACGGAAGTTATATAACTTTTCACTCATTATTCACCTCAAAACTATTGAACGTTTAAATTGATTCTCCACAGTCAACTTAACTTTATCATTAAGGCATGAACAAAGTCAAGTCATCATCAATCTAACATAAAAATTACAGAACTTTGCATTAATATTAAACATAAACTCATAGACATTTAACTTAATTCTCTATATTAAACTTAAATTGTTCGCAAAGGTATAAGCAATGATATACTGACATCTCTCTAACACACAATATATAGAACTTGACATATATTTCATACCCTAATCATTCCAACAAATAACTTAATCTCTATATACTAACTGAATTTTAATATGCCGACATGGTTGAACACAAGTCTTCATCTCTCTAACATGTAATTTATAGATCCTTACATACATTTCTTAGCTAAATCCTTCAAAATATCTTAATTCACCATAACTCACTGAACGTTTTATTATTAAAACATGATCAAAGACATACTGACATCTCTTCAACATACAATTTATAGATACTGACATACATTTCATACACAAATCCTCTCAACATATAAATTAATCTCCATGTACTACCTAACTTTAAACAGTTCGACATGATCAAACGCATTTCATCATCTCTCTAACATGTAATTTATAGAACCTTGCATATATTTCTTATCTAAATCTTCAAACATATATCTTAATTCACCATAGCTCACTAAACTTTTTATCATTAAGACATGATTAAAGACAT
>SEYY01022844.1:62500-85799 GCA_009176605.1 Armadillidium nasatum | reverse complement strand
CTCCTCTCTTCTGGATAGGGTTGAGTCTAAAGCTACAAGACTTTTTTTTTATTACACATCACCACCACTCAAGGGCAAAGACCTATTCAAGGAGGGGATGTTAAAAGAACAAAAATGAAAGTAAAAGAACACAAAATTCAAAAAATGAAAACCACCACGCAAATTTCTTAGGTGGGCGCAGACGCGGGTTTTAAAGAAATTGAGATTAAATGCTGAGGGAAATACAGAAGATGGAAGAGAGTTCCACAAAACAGAGGTGGCAGGAAAGAAAGAGGCACCACAGCGGACAAGCCTGGAGTTGCTTATGTCCAAGCAAAATTGATGCGCGGACATTGCACCCCTTGTGCTGCGAGGACGCCGTAAAGGTGGAGGTACACGGGTGGATAGTTCCCTCGAGCATTTGCCGCTGTAGTACCTATAGAAAAGAGACAAGGCACCAACATCACGTCGCAAAGATAAAGAATCAAGAGAATTAAAAAAAGAGCGGGACAGTTTATAAGTCTCTTAGCCTTTGACTCAACCCTATCCAAAAGACGGGTGAAACCTGAGCCACCCCAGATATGAGAGCAGTACATGAGAGTATATGAGAGGGCGGATGAGACCCTTGTATAATTGGAGCAACTGCGAGGAAGGAAAAAATTCTCGCAGTCTAAACAGAACTCCCAGATTCTTTGAAGCCGCCCCAGCAATTATTGTGATATGAGGTTTCCAAGACTTTTTTTTGTTTATGTGAAGGCCAAGGATGTTTATATTGTCAACAGGAGAGATGGGAGAACCATAGAAAGAAACAGAAAAGTTAGGAGGTTTCTTTGAGAATGAGATTTCAAGAAGTTGAGTTTTTAAAGAGTTGAATTTCACAAGGTTGAGACGACCCCACTGGGAAATTCTATCCAGATCTGCAAGAATGGAATCGGAAAGATGAAGACGAGAGGCAACTCTAGATGCAAAGGAAGGAGCAGATTTGAAATGAGTAGAAGAATGGAGGGTTGAGTCATTGGCATATGAATGGATAGCACTCTAAACCTTCGGTTATATCCCTTTTTGTGACATCCTTCAAAACTAACAAGAAGCAATTCCTCTTATCTAGTAGTATCCCATTCTGCACCGCTTTTAGGCTTGATTTCGTGTAGATCTCCAATGTGCTTTAATTGGTATCCATTTGTCCATCCACGGTAGTTGCTTTTGCCACGTAAACAGGAATAAAGTTCACGACCCGTACACACTTGCCAGGCTCACCCGCTAAGAATACTTCTTCTTTAATGCCAGATTCTCCATATCGGACAAACGATTCCTCCTTTACGTTTAACTTTATTTCGTTTTTCATTAAAAATGGAATTCCCAATATTACACCCTCTTTTAGCTTTTTAACTACTATAAAATTTGACCAACCGTATTCTATGTCATCAATAGTGACCTTCAAAGTAGCTGTATGATATGATTCGGCACAATGCGATGGGTCTCCTACTCCTTTTAACCACATAACTTTATTTATTATCTCCGGGTTTGAGAGTCTTCTCAGTTCATCTTCCCCAATTAGGCAGTATTGTGACTCAGAGTCCAGTATTGTGATTGTCATTACATTGTTAAGTTTTACTGAAAATTTTAACAGTGGTGCTAAACAAAGACTCTCAACTCCAGTAGTACTTGTCCTGCTTACGGCATGATATACACCAGCTCTTGTTTCGTTCATTGCATCTGTTCCTCTACTTCGTGCTCTCATAGGCCTCTGAGGTAAGGGATCCGATGCAACTTCGGCATAAAATTCACAACAACGTCGGAACAATTCCGAATAAATTTCCTCTGGAAATTAATCACATCAAGGTACCGTCTGAGTTCTCCAACATGTTTCGGTTCTTTCTAACTTTTGATGGTATGTTTTCGCGATGGATAAAAAAAATTGCTATTTCCCTGAAAAATGTAAACGCTTTTGCCTCAGGATTCAGTACTTGGCAACCATGATGGACCGGGTTACTTTCTTTCTTATGTACTACTATTGTTATTGGCTCCGACTCATTCCCGGTAATGGCGGAGCAGCTTCGTTTCCCGAAGCTGTTTGCTTCTTTTTTCTTATAAATTCTTCTACTTCTGTCTTTAGAGGGCATGATTCGTGCAAGTGTCCAGTTTGTAAAGAAAACACTTAAGCTCTTCAGGATCAAAAGATCTTTGCATAGCCCCTTCCTGTTCTCTGTTATTCCTCTGTCCACTATACTCACGTCTATTTCTATTTCCAACTCTTATACCGCAGTTGGTAAGTCGGTGTTCATTGCTACCACAAGCCAAGCACCACCCTCAGTATTTCCAGCATTCTGGTTTTATATGCCCCATCTTCTGGTAGTCATGACATCTTGTGATCCTTTCATTCCTTCATTGTATGGCCTAGAACTCCGATTTCCATTTTCTCTGGCACTATTGTCTCTGTGTTTTGGTGGATTTTCATTCCGGACACGATCTGCATATGTCATCTGTTCACCATTATCTTCTCGTAACGTGGCCAATATTGGAATCGCATTCGACTCTGGTTCTTCCTGTTCATCTAATTCATCCTCCTCTGGAGCCCAATTTACTACATACTTGCATCTAACCTTCATACTTTCCTTTTCTCCTCCTATCCTAAGTTTGAACCGTCTAGCAACCTTTTTGGGAAGTTGCTTTAAAAATTGCTTCTTTAATACTTAAGCACTCCTCTGTTCTTCAGGTGTGGCCGCCTCATACGTAGTTTGTAATCAAAGAGAGAATTCAGTGAACCGTTCATTATCTCTTATTTCAATTTTCCAAAACTCTCTCTGTAGATCAAGAATTTCATTCTACTTTTCTTCTTTGCATCAACTTCTTAATCTAGGAATAATTGTTGTATAACTCATTTTTGCTCGGTATATACTATAATAGGTTCGTAGCGGTGGGCCCTCTAAAAAGTTCCTCAAATCTACTGCAAATCGATTTTTATCTTTACCCAACTGCTCTCTGGCATATCTTTCATAGTTCTCTATGAAAGCATCATATGTTTGGACTTTTTCTACTCCATGTTTCAAAGGTTTGACTGCTTTCATATTTGCCTTACTAAATGTCCGTAATACCTCTAGAAGTTCTCCAGCCAAAACAATGAGAACTCTGTTTACCGCCATTCCTGACTCCATTCCTGACTTTTCCAGCTCTACAGGCCTTTTTAACCACAACTTTCCTCCTCTATCTACTTCGCTTTCCACCTCTGAATAAACCTCTGAACTGGAGCTCTCGTCAATGGTGTACTTTCTTGTGGTTCTCTGCCTCCTCCTCATGTTCTTTTTCCTCTTTATTTGTACTACCATGCTACTTCCACTGTCTGTTTCGCTGTTACTTCCGAAAGCACTGATTTCCGTTTCTTCGGAAGCTTGATGTCGAAATTTCAAAGCATACCGAACGCTTTGCCTACCCTTCTGTTCCTCTTTCTTTCTAACTGCTTGTTCTAAACTTGGTTTTTCCTTCCTATTTTCAACCTGTTCTATCTTAGGACTCTCCTTATTTTCCTTCTTCATTTTTAATCCCTGAAACATGCCTCCTATCATAGATGTCATGAGGTCCAAGTTTAAATCATTCACATCATTTGCTAAGGAGTTCTGCAATTCTGTTAATAAGGTGATTGATCTACATTCGCCTGGTCTCCGTTCACTTCGCATTCATCTGAATTCACCATTTTGATTATTTTCTTCCGTAAAATATGTATACAAAAAAAAAAAATTATATCACAATTACTACCTCATTTTTACTTTCAGAATATATACAAATACACAAAGTGAACGCGATGGATAAAAAAATTATATAGCAAAAAAAAAAAAAAAAAAAAAAAAAAAAAAAAAAAAAAAAAAAAAAAAAAAAAAAATGTAAACCACAAATAACCAAAAAATTATCTCAGATTTTACGCAATATTATTTACTATTTTCAAAATGGTAAAGCAATAACATAAATAATGTAAAAAATATATACGCGATAGCATTTAATATGTACAAGCATGTTGCTTTTTTAGTCAAAACAAAACAAAAACAAAAAATTCTTTCTCTGCCTCCCGCGTAACACTATGAGCACTATATGCACTGCAGTTCACCATTGGAGAGAAACAAAAAACAATTTGTACTCACAATAAATGCCAAGTTTTATCCTATAGTGCAACTTTCTTTCACAATTGACACCTGAATTTTTCTTCAAATTGAATACTGTCACTTCTGGCCTCAGAAAGACGTTCGTTTCAATGTACACTACCTTTTGGTTCCTGTTAAAATAATGTCTACGAGCCACCAAAATATTGACGTGTTAATTCGTCCAGTGTTGCTATCAGAGTTTTTTCTTTTTACTCACTGCAGAGGATCAACTTGAAAAATAATCACGGAGGCAGTTTATCATATAATATAAACATACATAGCCAATAAATGATAAATATTCCTAACCATAGCTACCTCTAACCTTAACTGTGAGAGAAATATCGTATTTACAAATATACAAAAAAACTTTAGTTGTCATTAGAGTTTTATCCAATACACAGTAAGATTAAGAATCAATTTTCTGAAGGTAAATGACAAAAATATCAGACACTTTTTCCAACCAAACCCTTTACGTTTTCTTATAAAGTGTTAAATACCATAACCATTCTTGTCTAGTTATTAACAATTGACAGGTTTCCTCTTGTAAATTTATCCTCCTATCAGTTTAATGGCTCGACGAGAGGGTTGTAAATGCGCCCACTTCTGCTACCAGTTCTCCAGAGGATTAAACAACCTCTCCTAATCTTCCGAAATACTGTGTCACCCCGTTACGTGCGGACACGTTGTGATTTTAGGAGTTTTGAGACTGGTGACAGATACAAGACAGGAGAAATCTTTTACACAAGGCTAAGCTCTTAAACAGATGTTGGGCTCCAACGCTGAAGTCTTGCTCCCACACTGATCCCCGTTACACGGGACTTCTACAACTTTAGAAACACTTTATTAGTTGACTAGCTTATACAGCAAGCAATTTTTCTTCGTAACTTCAGACACTGTGAATTTTCCAAAGTTTCAAGAAAGCACTGTTAGCAAGACGATATGACTGTAATTAAATAGAGACCTTAACATTACCTGCTATATTGTACATTTTAGTTGATGTGTGATGCTATCCTCTAACTATAAATTAAATTACATAAACTAACTAATTAAATACAGACCTTAACATTACCTGCTATTTTGTACTTTTTGGTTGATGTGATGCTATCTTCTAACTATGGTCTCTTCCATGAAGTCTCGACGCAAGTGAGGGTGAAAAAAACTTACATCATTTATATACATTATTATTAACAATTTGCATACACAGTATATCTCTGTAACTTTAATATAAAATAATCTAAAGCTGATCACAAAATATACACAGTGCACCAATCCACTATCTTCTTCCCAGTATTTGATCTTCCACGTTTGTCAATCTTCAGCGAGAAGCAGCGTCGTCCATCCAGTCCCGCTAGCATCCAGTACATTGCACTTTCAATTCATGTTCATGCCGCAGTCAAAGCAGTCTGGAAAACACAACTTCTCTCATCAGAACGACGGTATTCATTAAAGGTCCTCAATAACGAGCGATCACTAAACAAAAATTTCACATTTCTACATTTCGTTCAAACGCTTTACTGTATTCATGTTCGATATGACAAGTTACAAAATACCAACACTTTAATTTTACCATTACTTCGTAAACACTTAACATTTTACGCCAATCATTTATCCAGCCACTTCACCAACGATAACTAAGTTTTTCCACGAGCTGTATTCCATTCAAGTTTCCTTTTCTGTCTCCTGATTCCATCTGTTTCCAAGTAATATTTTCTCCTATAAAATAAAAGTTGGTTGGTTTCCTTTATAGCATCTATTACAGTATCTCAAGCCAAGAATTGTACAGATCTAGCCATTTATAAAGTGTAGGCATGGCCCTCCCCTATATTCTCAGCCAAAATGTTTCTCAAGTTAAAAAAAGGCTTTTCATATATATATATATATATATATATATATATATATATATATATATATATATATATATATATATATATATATATATATATATATATATATATATATATATATATAAAGGGTGGTTAAATTTTAAGGGCCGATGTTGATTTTGAATAAAACACAAATTACTTAGGAATTTATTGTCATTTCTTTTTATTATGATAATATGGTATGGTTCAATTATGTATGGAACAAAATATCGGCCAAATGGCCGCCGCGACCTCGGCGGCACACCTCCATCCGATGGTCCAAATTTTCGATGACGCTGAGGCATAATTGGGGTTCTATGCCGTTAATGTGCCGAATTATCTCATCCTTTAGCTCTTGAATTGTTGCTGGCTTATCGACGTACACCTTTTCTTTCAAATAACCCCAAAGAAAGAAGTCCAACGGTGTCAAATCACATGATCTTGGCGGCCAATTGACATCGCCACCACGTGAGATAACACGGCCATTGAATTTGTCGCGCAAAATAGCCATTGTTTCGTTAGCTGTGTGGCAAGTGGCACCGTCCTGTTGAAACCACATATCGTCCACATCCATACCTTCCAATTTCGTGCCATAAAAAGTTCGTTATCATCTCACGATAGCGAACACCATTCACAGTAACTGCCTGACCGGCCTCATTTTGGAAAAAATACGGCCCGATGATGCCGCCAGCCCATAAACCACACCAAACAGTCACTCTTTGTGGGTGCATTGGTTTTTCGACAATCACTCTTGGATTAGCATTCGCCCAAATGCGGCAATTCTGCTTATTGACGAATCCACTGAGGTGAAAATGTGCCTCATCACTGAAGATGATTTTCCTCGAAAATTGATCATCCACTGTTGCCATTTCTTGCCACCATTCTGACCATTGACGACGTTTTGTATGGTCAAGAGGCTTTAGTTCTTGAGTCAATTCCACCTTGTAAGCGTTTAAATGCAAGTCTTTATGCATAATGTTCATCAACGACGAGCGTGAGAGGTGCAATTGTTGGGCACGACGACGAGTTGAAGTGGATGGCTCCTCAGCCACACTATCGCGAACAGCAGCAATATTTTCTGCAGTACGAGCTGTACGAGCATGCACTGGTCTTTTCAAATCTCCTACAGACCCGGTTTGCTCAAATTTTTTCACGATTTTTCCGATTGTACGCACATTTGGACGATTAAATTGACCAAAAAAATCACGAAGTGCACGATATGCATTTTGATTTGAACGCCCATTTTCATAATAAGCCTGAATAACTTTAACACGTTGCTCCATTGTGTATCTTTCCATGGTTCAAATTGAGTAAGTCTGAAATTGAAAAAAGTCAAATGAAATGCAGTAAAAAACTTGACGTTTAGGTGTGGTTCACATTCAACATCGGCCCAAAAAATTTAACCACCCTATATATATTACCATGTGTTCTTAAAAAAAATTTCATTGTGGAAGGTTCTTGTGAGGTTGAAAATCTAGGAGGGATCTAGGAGGGAGGGCCATGGCTCTATCTTTCCCCCATATCGGATCCCATATATATATATATATATATATATATATATATATATATATATATATATATATATATATTATATATATATATATATATATATATATATATATACTCCGGTGGGCAAATCTAACCAGGTCGATGTATGCCGACATGTCCAGATACACGGCGTTTGAAAGTTGGGAAAAAAGACAAAGGGAGTGTGTTCCAGGCTTACCAGTAGAGTATATGCAAGATTGAGCATAGCGGTTAGGATTGGGGTCGGAAAGTTGAACAGTTGAAAGTTATTTTGTAGAAAGGCGTTTCGCACGAGCTCTTCTTAATGGAGGAGATATGCGAAGTGAGAGTTCAGAATAGCAGTGTCCGTTGTAATAAGCGATAGTAGAGTAAAGAGCACGGCAACAATTCGACAGGCAGAAAGAGATTGGAGAGTGTTAGTAAGAGCAGGAGAGTTGATTAGAGAAATAGTCCTAGACTCCACTTCTCAAGAATAGCTGTATGAGTGGAACCACCCCAGATGTGTAAAGCAAACTCCATACAAGGGCGAACAACGCTCCTACAGAGAACAAGCAAATGGAGATTTCTGAAGTAATTCTAAAGGTGCCTCAGAACACCCAACCTCTTAGAAGCTTGTTTAGAAATAGAAGTAATGTGATCTTTCTGAGAAAGATCACGAGAAAAAGATACACCAAGAATATTAAAATCAGATGAAGGTTGGAGTTGTATGTTTTCGAAAAGGATATCACAGATGTCTTTAAGATTGTGTTGACTGTAGAGATGGAGGAACTGAGTTTTTGAGGCATTGAAAATAACCACGTTTTCTCTCCTCCAATTTGAAACACGTGAAAGTTCAGAGGTTTTGTTGTTCCAATGCTACCATTTTCGAGTAAATTAACTGCTGTTGTGATGAAATATAAGTTGCGTGAGTTTCTGGAGTTTGAAGACGATAATCCCTGAACGCAGCTTTCCTGCGACGGATAGCGCGAGAACAAGCAGAGTTAAACCAGGGTATGCTAAGTTAATAGAAGGGAAAGAAAATGGAATGTACTCCTCCATGAAAGAAAGAATCGTCTCAGTAATTCGTTCTTCACATTCCGAGGAACCCCTCCCACGAAAATAATAATCATTCTACGGGAAATTAAAGAAGTACGATCGCAAGTCCGACCAGCTTTCGGCACCGAATGCCACAAACGTTTCCTTTCAATAAAAGGGGGTGTTTACTGCAGAAAACGTGGAGATAGAAGAGAATACAGAGATAAGAAGGGTGATCAAAGGAACTCAGAGGCGGAAAGAGTTTAACAATATAATGGAAGGATTACAAGTTAGAAAAAGGTCTAGAATGTCCCATATATATATATATATATATATAATATATATATATATATATATATATATATATATATATATATATATATATATATATATATATATATATATATATATATATATATATACCAATCTCTTTATGGCTTAAAATGGTTATTTAAAGACAACAGAAATCACATAATGAAACACAAAAATTTTCAAATACAATTTTTGCACGCATGACAAATCATGGCACTGTATAAATTATAATACGTAAAGCTTTATATGCAAATAAGAATATTAAATATGCTAATTAAGTCTAAAATAATAAAACCATACGAAGTATATATAAGAATGCAAATAAGGATTAAAGAAAACAAAACTATATATATATATATATATATATATATATATATATATATATATATATATATATATATATATATATATATATATAGGGATGTTCCCTCTTTCCCTCAGATTCTTGACGAGAAATTTCGTCCTTTTTGGTTATTTTAGTGGTTTTTAAATTTTATATTTAACAAAAATACGTACTCCAAACAGCGGGGAACAACACCATTATGTACAACAGTAAATGGGGTATAGTGTATATATATATATATATATATATATATATATATATATATATATAATATATATATATATATATATATATATATATATATATATATATATGTATGTATATACTCCACCCCATTTGCTTGTTCTATATAGTGGTTACGTTCGCCTTCTGTATGGAGAAGGCTTTGCACATATAGGGCGGTTCCACGAAAACATCTCTCACCGAAATGTGGGGTCTAGGTCTTTTCGTCGTACTTACTCTACTTCTGCTTGCACTACTTCTCTCCATTTTCTTTCTGCTCTGCGAATTCATGCATCACTCTCTGTATACTATCGCTATTACAAGAGATTCTGCTCTTCTGAACTCTCTCGTCTCATTCTTTTTCCTCTATTGAGAAGGGCTCGTACGACACGTCTTTCTACACAGTCTCATCCTTTCTCTGTCAAACTTTTTGATTCCAAACTTCACAGCCATGTTCTGTCTTATGCGCAGTCTACTGGTTAAAGTCTGAACCACTTTCCCTTTATCTGTTTTCCCAACTTCCTCTGACTTGCACACTTTCAAACGCCATGCATCAGGACATGTTGGCATCTACCCTGACCATGTTTCCGATATATATATATATATATATATATATATATATATATATATATATATATATATATATATATATATATATATATATATATATATATATATATATATATATATACGAAACTTGTCTTACTGGTAACCAGATATATGTTGGAAGAACTGAGATGTTCCCAAATCTTGATGATTGTGAAATATTCGAAAACTATAAAGGATGGAGGTTAATGAATTGGACGGGATTTAACGGGTTTAGAAAGGGTCCCTTTTGGCGGAACCTAGGCTACTAATTTTAAAATTCAAATGACTCTAAATTAGAGAACGAGAGGAAACAATGTGGTTTTGCACTTTTATGAAAAAATCCTCCTTGTCTGAAAGTTTTGATTATTGAAACCGAAAGAGGAATAGAGAAAATTTTGTTGAAAGAATGCCCAAAAACTTTAATTTCAATCAAGAACAAAAGTCGAGTCCGAGAAGAATAGATGTAGTGTTCTGCAAAGTTGAAATTAGAAGAAAAACCAAGAATATTGCAAAAATTAATGAAAAATAACCGCGAACCAGCGTAAAATGGTAGCTAATTTTTGTCGTTACCAACTCTCAAGTGATTATTTGGTGAGAGGCTGAGGTACCTCAGAGGCAAATTTATGTACTCAAAAAAAACTGTAATGAATTTTCTGAAGTCTGGTAAGAAATTTTTATATTCAAGGTGATAACACATGTTTTTCAGTATTTAACCATGATACCTTAAGTTAAGACACTGTTTTTGTCAGTTGCATATTAAGAAACTATCTAACAGAAGTTAAACAAATCCGTGTTTCTGTTATAACGTTCGTAAGTATGGCAATGAAAAAAAATATCATTTTCAAGACACTGCAGCCGCTACGTATTATCCTTATGTTTGAGCATCATGACAAAAAAAAATTATACGAAGACATTTGTAATTTGAAAGATTGTCATAGATGTGGAAGGCTACTTTCTGTTTGGACATTGAAGGTTGTCAAAACTGTAAAGGCACGAATTAAGCGAACTCTTCTTTTTTTAAAAAAAAAATAAATAAATAAAAAAAAAAAATAAAAAAAAAAATCCAGTTACAGGGAATACAGATGACTAAGAATTCAATGTCGCGCATGGTCAGAGTTCTTAAGGGTAATAATTTGCAAAATAACGAACTGGACATTTACTCCCTGATGCCTTAAATTGAGGTAGGAAAGAAAAGTCGAAACGCCTATTTGGCAAAGGGCTCTCTTGATCGGTACCGAAATATTTTCTTTACAGACAAAAACATCTTTACAGTGGATTAAAGTTTTAACAAAAAAATGTGAGATGTGTTTTTTTTTAATCTCTTCCGGTGAGCAATAGCCTGAGGCTTACCAATTTCCACCAGAGCTGAAAAAACAAATCCTGATCTTTAAAGTCCGACATGTTCAGATACTCGGCGTTTGGAAGTATTAAAGTCAAAAGATGTTAGAAAAATAGATAAAGGGAAGGGAGTGTG
Organism: Armadillidium nasatum; assembly: GCA_009176605.1. NCBI lineage: Eukaryota > Metazoa > Arthropoda > Malacostraca > Isopoda > Armadillidiidae > Armadillidium > Armadillidium nasatum. Next base: position 74,345 of record SEYY01022844.1, on the reverse strand, counting down.
TTCCAAACTTTACCAGTACTGTACATATATGATTGAGCGGTTAAATCTGGGGTCAGATAGTTGAACAGAAAAAGGAAGAGAATGTGTATAGAGGCGTGTCGAACGAACTCTTCTCAATGGAGGAGGTATGCGACGGGAAAGTTCAGAAGAGCTTTGACATTGTAATAGCGATAGTATAGAGAGAGTGACGCAATAATTCGACGGTCAGAAGAGACTGGAGAGAGTTGGAGCGAGTTAATGAGAGCAGGAGAATTGATGAGACGAAAACCCTAGACTCCAACTTTTCAAGGAGAGCTGAAATAGTGAAACCACCCCTGATGTGTGAAGCGTTCTCCATACAGGGGCAAACAACACTCTAATAGAGAGCAAGCGACTAGGATGGCGTGGAGAAATACTGAAGGCTCCTCAGAACACCCAACCTCTTAGAAGCTTGTTTAGAAAGAGAAGTAGTGAGATCTTTCCAAGAAAGATCACGAGAAAAAGAAACACCGAGAATATTAAGAACAGATGAAGGTTTGAGTTGTGTGTTTTCGAAGAAGATATCATAGTTGTGTGGAAGATTGTGTCGAATACAGAGATTGAGTAACTGAGTTTTGAGACATTGAAAACACCATATTTTCTCTGCCCCAATTTGAAATACTAGGATATCTAAGGAGCAACAGAACTCTGTGATGGTTTGCTGAAGAGTAAGGTTGACAGACATCCATTTTTATAAAAAAAAACTTTAAAAAAATTTAAAAACTCGGCAGCTTCATACCAGCAGATCACTAGGTCAGATTATCTTCTAAAATGAACCATAGACCTTTTAATAGGTACTTTGCACCAGCGCATAAAACAAGGCCTACTTAAGATGGACTAAATTGAAAATATTCCTCATTTTCTGAGTGTTGACTATTAGTCGTCTCTATACTTTTGATAACAAACCATTGGAAGTTTTCAAACGGATTATCTGCTCAAGACGCTCAAGACGAAACCCAAATATTGGTAATGTAAAGCGAGCTCTGACTGGTGCAAAGGTGACTGACCCAACAGTCTCTAGAAAAAACCAGTAGTTTTGAATATCAGTTGTAATTTTTTGCATTAATAATGATCGTGGATTATTTCGTTTAAGATATTAGATTGAACTTCTTATTTGTTTTCATTTATTATTATTATTTTCGTGTAATTTAAAATTATTTTTCGGTGCATCTGATATATATATATATATATATATATATATATATATATATATATATATATATATATATATATATATATATATATATATATATATATATATATATATATATATATATATATATATATATTAAATGGTGTGCTTTAAAGAGTCAACAGTGCTAATTGGGTGAAAATTCGAGTCCATTACGAAAGTCATTTACCGAAATCATCTTTTAAGAAAAGCAAATAGAGGCATTTTTGTTCTTTTCTGACGTTTAAAAGTCAAATAACAAATTTTTAATATTTTTAGAATTTTCACCTTTTAAAAATTTAAATAGGGATTTATTTTCATATATATATATATATATATATATATATATATATATATATATATATATATATATATATATATATATATATATATATATATATATATATATATGGTGAACTCCTTGAACAACCTTGAGCAGTTTCCCTAACCGCCTTGGTGATGAACCCACCATACTTGATCTTTTACTTACTTCTTATCATTCTCCTTACACTGTCAAATTCTTTCCTCCTCTGGGTTCATCCGATCACCTTTTTATCTCCGTAGCATGTCCTATCTCTTCGAATCTTCCACAGGAAGAGGACCGCCTTCGGCAAGGAGGCGTTTCTGGCATTTCGGTGCCACTAACTGGCCTGACTTGGGATTGTACTTTTCTCATTTTCCATGGAATGATTACTACTCCCGAGGGAGGGGTCCCTCTGAGTGTGTAAAGCGCATAACCGAGGTGATTCTCTCTGGCATGGAGGGGTACATTCCATATCCTTTCTCTTCTACTAAACCTAACAAACCATGGTTTAGCTCTCCTTGTTCTCGTGCTATTCGCCGTAGCGATGCTGCCTTCAGGGACTACCGTCTTCTTCAAACACCAGAAACTCATGAAACTTACATTTCATTCCGGAATCATGCAAAATCTATTCTCCGAAACACTAAAAACTCACTTCTCCTTTTAAAATGCAACAATCTTTTGGGTTCTACTTGCTCATACCCTTTCTGGCATTTTGCAAAAAATGTCAACTCTAACTTTGCTTCTTCCAATTTACCTTCTTTAGAATTTCTAACGGTACAACTGCCGTTTTGCCTTCCTCAAAAGCTGAACTCTTCGCTCAAAGTTTTTGCCTTGCCTCTAATTCAACCTAAGACAATTCCGGAGCTGTTCCTACACCTTCAACCCACTCCTGCTCATTTATTCCATAAATTAAAATTTTTTCTAAAGATGTTATTTCTGCTTTCTCTGAGCTTAATACTAAGAAGGCGTACAGTCCTGATGGTATTCCTATTGTGATTCTCAAAACCTGTGCATCCAAGCTTGCACCCTGCCTTGGTAAACTATTTCGTCTATGTCTTCTTACTTCAACCTTCCCTTACTGCTAGAAACTTGCACTTATTCAGCCTGTACCGAAAAAGGAGGACCCCTGCCAACCCTCTAACTACCGGTCTAATTTCTTTAACCTTCGTTCTTTCTAAAGTTTTTGAATATATCCTTAACAGGAAGATTTGGAAACATCTCAATTCTTCTAATCTTATCTCTGATAGCCAATATGGCATTCGCAAGAAACGCTCTACTATTGATCTCCTTTTCCTTTTCTCTGACTCTTGATCTTCCGCTGTTTAGCATTTTGGTGAATCTTTTGCTGTAGCGCTGGGCATATTGAAAGTTTTCGATAGAGCCTGGCACAAAGCTTTTATTTAAAAACTTTCCTCTTTCAAAATCTATCCTTCTCTCTGAAACCTCCTCTCTGATTTCCTTTCTAGTTGTTCTTTAGCAGCTGTTGTAGACGGTCATCGTTCTTTCTTTTAAATCTACTAATAGTGGTGTTCCTCAAGGATCTGTCCTATCACCAACACTTTTTCTGCTTTTTATTAATGACCTTCTCTCTGTTATTTCATCTCCTATCCACTCCTATGCTGATGACTCTACCCTTCATTACTCTTTTCAGTTTAAATGGCGCCCTTCCCAACAGCAGTTAATAGACGCAATAAAGTTAGCTCTGGAGCAGCTGACCTCTGATCTATCTCGCATTTCAAATTGGGGCAGAGAAAACATGGTCGTTTTCAATGCCACCAAAGCTCAATTCCCCCATATCTCTACTCGGCACAATCTTCCACACAACTAGGATATCTTCTTCAGAAAGACTCAACTCAAACACTCATCTTTCCATAATATTCTATGTGTTTCTTTTTCTCGTGATGTTCTTGGAAAGATCACACTACTCTCTTTCTAAAAAAAAGCTTCTAAGAGGTTAGATGTTCTGAGGCGCCTACAGTATTTCTTCACTCCACCCGAGTTGCTCGATCTCTTTAGGGGTCTTGTTCGCCCTTGTATAGAGTATGCCTCACATATCATGGGTGGTTCCACTTATAAAGCTCTCGTGGAAAAGGTGGAGAATAGGACTTTTCGCCTTATCAACACTCCTGCTCTCACAAATTCCCTCCAGTCTCATTCTGCCAAGTAGAATTGTTGCATCACTCTCTCTATACTATCGCTATTCCAATGGATATTGGTCTTTTGCACTCTTTCGTCGCACAACTTTTCCATTAAGAAATGCACGTGCGACTTGTCTTTCTTCACAGTCACATCCTTTCTCTATCCAACTCTCTGACTCCAAACTTAACCGCTATGCTCAATCTTACATGTACTCTACTGGTAAAATCTTGAACACACTCCCTTCATCTATTTTCCCAACTTCCTATGATTTTCCTTCAAACAGCGTTTTTCTGGTCATGTCGGCGTTTAATTTGACCAGGTTACCGAGTTTCCTCGTGACTCTGGTGGAAATTTTAGTAGGCCTCCGACTTTTGCCCACCAGAGGTGAAATATTTATATATATTATATATATATATATATATATATATATATATATATATATATATATATATATATATATATATATATATATATATATATATATATATATATATATATATATATATATATATATATATATATATAGAATAAAGAATAGCTAAGAATGAATGCAGCATAATCAGTTGTTAAATTATATTGAATTAAAAATAGCATTTAAATCAAAATTACCAATAACACGAGCACTAATACTAATCAACGTTTCGGCTTCTTTTTATTATTGAATTTATTTCCTAAAGTCATCATCAAGATAATTGTAAAGGAAAGAATACAAACATTAAACAAACTGAACATCTAGAATAAGAACAAAACTAAAAATAGACAAAAAAGATTGACTAGAAATAACGATGACACAATAACCGTACGATACAACACTAACAAGTATATGAACTTTAATAACGAAAATGCACAGTAAAAGCAAAGTAGTAAATAATTGTAATAGTTGGGTGTAGGAGAAGAGAGAAACAAGTATGTGAAAACGTACGCATCCACAGACTCGTAAATAAAGAAAGTTGGTACAAAAAATATCAGTGTTAAACAGTATGAAGGCAATTCTAGACGTTCTGATAACTAAGATACATGAAGGAGTAATTGTTTTAAAAAATGAAGTGAATGATTCTTCTATAATTTAACTGGAGCAAGTAAGAGAGGACATGATTAAATACAAAGTATGGGGTGAGTTAATTTTGTATAATATGGAGAGGTCAGGACGTAAGGTTATTGCTAAGGTCTGGTTTGTGTTATGGATGTACAATGATTCAAGGATGTGGAGGGATGTTGGGTCTGGATGTGTGTAAAGAATAGGGAAATGCTTAGGGAGAGGAAAAGTATGACAAGAGATAGTGTGAGTGCGTATATTTAAGAAAAAAGTAGAGGTAAGAGGGAGAGCTGTGCCAAAATAAATAGCTTGGTGCTCGCATATGCGAGATCTGAGTAACCTAGTAGTAGAGCCTATATAGACTTTATTGCATAAAGGACAGATGAATTTATATACTACTGAAGCAAGGAGAAGAGATGGAAGATAAGGCTTTTAACGGAAAAAGGAGGATATTTTTAAAGGAGTATTATATGTTAAATGAAAGTCTATGTGAGGAAAATGTTGGGAGAGAGATTTACGTAAAGTGCGTGTCATGTGCATAGTGAAGAAACTGAGATACAGAAAACTAAGATACATGGTTTTTTGAGTGCTATTGACGTAGGGACAGAAGGATGGTATTTATTATTAAGGATCTGAAAGATATATTGAGTGACTAGGTTAGGTGGGTAGTTGTGAGTGGTAAATAAATTTTGAAGGAACTCAAATTCCTCATGTAGATTTAGGTACGAAGAAGAAATGCCAAAGGCTCTATGTGAAAAAATTAAAATGGTGTTAGTCTTTCGAGTTACCGGGGAGGAGCTGTAGAGGTTGGTGATACAGAAGTATTGAAGGAATGAGGAGTGCTAGTGATAAGAATATATAAGAAGACGAGAGTGTCATGGTGATGGTGTTCAATTGTAAACTGTATGTCGGTGTGAAAAATCCTGTTGGCAAGTTGTGTGGAAGGGAAAGGCAAAAAATATCATCTACATAGTGCTTGTAGAAGGATGGGGGAGGAACTATAGAAGAGGAAGAAACAAAGGAGGATTTCAGATGGGAAATAAAGAAATATGCAAGTATGGATCCTAGAGGGGAACATAATTATGTGTTCTGTCTTTTCAGTCTCCTTGATAATGGCTTTAGTTATGTATAAGCTGAATTGTTGGATACGATTTGTTAAAAACATATAATTTGTTTAATTTAATTACAATACAACTACGTAATATATATGCTGCATTCATTTTTAGACATCGTATTTTTGCTATATATATATATATATATATATATATATATATATATATATATATATATATATATATATATATATATATATATATATATATATATATATATATATATATATATATATAATATTACATGCAAATGCAATCATCAAGGAAATGTAAAAAAAATAAAGGGATAAATAATATATAATAAAATATATAATATATATTATATATATATATATATATATATATATATATATATATATATATATATATATATATATATATATATATATATATATATATATATATATATATATATATATATATATATATATATATATATATATATATATAAGTGTGTATGTGTGCAAATATTCCCACAAAACTAACTGATCATTAAATTGTTATGATTTATACAAGTTTTCACGTGGAGACTCGAATGCGAAAGCAAATAAACGAGTGATATTTGCAGATAGAACACATAATTAATTTGATATTGCTCATGAGGAGGTTAAATCGTTAAGAAAGAAGTTTTTTTTACTCCAATGTAAGAAAGGACGGAAAAGTTCCATAACTGGCACTGATCTCAAATTTAATTTGTATAAAAAAAATAAGACACATTAAAAATTAAATAGATAGAAGAATGGAAACTTACGAGGACATTCAAACAAATATCATGGTTCAGCTACCAATATTGCTGAGTAGAGAAGATGTAGAATTCAGACCGCTTTGTGATTATCCTGGACAAGATACACAACAAATATGTTCAAATGACACTATGAGAGAGAGAGAAAGAGTGAATCAATTATTTGTGGTACGTGAGGTACACTAGATTTTTTCCACTATACATTGCCTGTAGCATTAGACAGATTCAAAATCAGAAACAATTGCAATTTTAGCATTCAGCTTTTAGGGGAGTGTCCAATTTGAAGAAAAATTTTTGACTGATTTTTATGAAATTTGGAGGGTGTATGCATTTAAACGTGCTGAAAAAAATCGATTTCTGTCGTTTTTCTGTATCTACGGTTGAAAAGTTTTTTGGAAAATTTACCCTTTTTTAAATGAATAGAAGTCAAAAACCACTGGTCGAAATGATCTGAAATTTGAACTGCATATTCACAGTTCTAATAGCTACAAACGCTACGTGGTGATTTTTGATATCTCCTATAGAAAAAAGTTATATGCCCTTGAATGACCAAATGTAAAAAGAAATTTAAATTTTCTAAAATTTAACCTTAAGGAAAAAAAACTATGCTTAAAACTTTTTCATTTTTGGAGAATGTATAAAGGAGGTACAGGGCTGCACTTTTCTCTCGATACGTAATTCAATGCTATTTGTCATTTTCAAGGTATAGCCTGTCAAATTTTGACAATTTTTTTAAAAAAATTAATAATTTTCAAACTTTGAGAGGCTATATCTTGAAAAGAACAAATAACATTGAATTATGTATTGAGAAAAAGTTGTAGCCCCTGTAACTCCTCTATGCAGCCACCAAAAATGAAAAAAAAGTCTTAAGTGTAGTTTTTTTTAATCTTTTTCTCCGGAAGGGTAAATTTTACGAAATTTTCAAAACAGTATGACATTCAGGGCGCATATCTTTTTTTTCTAAAAGATATCAAAAATCGCCAAGTAGAGTTTGTAGCTATTGGAATTGTGAATATACTGTTAGATTTTCAGGTCATTTTGGATAGTAGTTTGGCTAAACTATTCACTTTTTTCTGGAGAAAATTTGACCAAAATTACAAACCGTCACTCACAGGCAGACAGAGCCCAATTCGAGGAGTGTGGTTCTTAGCCAGGGAAATTGAGTTACATATTATTTCTGACCAAGATGATAAGTTACACGATTCTTTGGGTTTGGATAGGGAAACCCTGCACAGGTACAGTCCAATCAAGTATATTTTTGACCAGCGGTGGGCGTGGTTTCGAATCTTTGGTAGGCAGATATTCTCTGTAGAAGCAATTTAGAGAGAATGTGATATTGTGTGTTGGAATAACGTGGAATGTTGTAAGTGTTGGCTATATTTTCAAGCGACATGTGAGTATTGAGATTAGTGTAATAATAATACACTTGCGGTAAACTGTAATTTTTTAATTAACTGCAGAAATTTCCTACAATCGATAATTTTTTATGTCCGTTCAGGTAACTGGATCGGAAGTTCGAATATCGATTTTTATACTTTTCATCACACGCAAGAGCGAGGGGCGAATTTCGTTCACTCAAGCCAGAGAAAATATGACTTAACCCACTGAGCTACCGTGAGCTTCACTAAAACTTCAAAAATGTAGTTATTCGTAGATTGTTGAACTGTATAGACCCTGTAAATTGGAAATTAATCAGTCAAGAAATAAAAAAGTGATTTTAACATTGACACCTCCCCATTGAAAACTTAATTATCAATCGCAATTCGTTTCAACGTTGACGAAAAGAATTCAAAGAATGGAGGTAACCAGATATTAATGAAACATTTAACCAGCCGATTGCAACGATTTGTTGTTTCACTGGGATAGAAAGCAATATTTGGCATGCAAAATGTTGACAGGCTAGCAAAATTTGTTGTTTTTCATAATAAAGAACGATTATTAGGGATGCTTGAATATCTATCATCTACAGCAGAAGATAAAGCCTTAGACGCTTACCAAGCAACGGAAAATAGAGCAAATAAAGAAAAATATAATTCATGTATTGCGATAAAAAACAACCAACACCGACTGAAAAAGTGGTGCCTGTAAAAATCTTGATAAATTTATGATCTTAATTTAATCTACTACTGTGTCGACCTCGTATCTTCGAATTGATCTTGAGTAGTAGTCTTGATGCAGTGTGCAGTATTGGGTGCAAAGTTCAGGACTTTTGTAAATTTGTTTAAAGATATGGGGAAACATGGTCTACTCGTTGAGTTATGACATCTTTAGAAAATAACTTACAGAGTACAAACAATGATGGACAAAGATTTAGAGAATATCATCTTTAAAACAAGATGAATTAAAACAGTCTTGAATGACATTTCATTCATACAAATAATAATTAATTACCTTTAACCTTTTTCCTTTACATTATATATATATATATATATATATATATATATATATATATATATATATATATATATATTAAATTAGTAATTAATGTGAGTTTTAAGGAATATTCGGAATCTGGTTTTTAAAATTTCCCAGATATCCGGCAAATTTACTATCAGGTCACAACGGTACCAGTAATAAGAAATATTTAAAATAAAATTAGTATTCAATTTTGCAATTTTGACCAATAAATTTTTAATTGATTCAAAAAAAATATAGTGCTAGTCTTACTAGAGCCGGAACTTAATAATAATAATAATAATAATAATAATAATAATAATAATAATAATAATAATAATAATAATAATAATAATAATAATAATAATAATAATAATAATAATAATAATAGAAAAAATATATAAAGTGACCTTTTCTTGCATTAGCCAAAAATAGAGTTGAACTAGAACGAGATTTTTATGCCTTTTTTTCCGAATCCTTCGAAGGAATTTAATTTAAAAGAAGGAAAAAATCATAACTTTAAAGAAAAAAAAATGAAAGGTCCAAGTGCTGAATAATCAAAAGAAGGTAGCTTCTATATATTATATATATATATATATATATATATATATATATATATATATATATATATATATATATATATATATATATATATATATATATATATATATATATATGTAGAAATTTAAAATTTGCTGTTGGACTCGAACCAGTGACCTTTAAGATGGTAGTATTAGGCATAAACCACTAGGCCAAGGCGATACAAAAGGAAATCGCATTGGAACTTGCTCACGATCTACAGTCGTGACGTCAAATCCCAAAGGATCTCTCCGACCGCAACTTGGGCAAAGAGCTACGAGGTCAAAGGTCGAATCCATCACTTGCAGACAGCTATATAACAGAGTTTTTAGTCTGCTACAACTCTCACAAACTATTTCTATATAGAAAATTAATTTCTGATTTGAACTCGAACCAGCGACGTTTAAGATGGTAGTCTTAGGCATAAACCACTAGACCACGGCAATACAAAAGGAAATTGCATTGGAACTTACTCACGATCTACAGTCGAGACTTCAAATCCCAACAGGACCTCCCCGACCGTAACTCGGGCAAAGGGCTACGAGGTCAAAGGTCAAATCCATCACTCGCACACAGTTATATAACAGAGTTTTTAGTCTGCTAAAACTCTCACAGACTATTTCTATATAGAAAATTAATGTCCTACTATTGGACTCGACCAGCGACCTTTGAGATGGTAGTCTTAGGCATTAAACCAATGCGATTTCCTCAAGGAGTTGTTGAGGGACAAAGGAGTTCAGCTGGAACGGAAGATAGAAGTGAGGGGAGTGTCAAGTTTATGAGTGTTAGGAATGATTGTGGCTCACGGTAGACACCACCCCACGATTGTGGAAAAGATTATATATATATATATATATATATATATATATATATATATATATATTATATATATATATATATATATATATATAATATATATATATATATATATTGACCTCGTGACTGGTGTAAGATTTTAAATATTCCTTATATAGTTTTTATTATATCTGATGCATTAATGTTTGGACTCTATGTAAATGCTCAAACATTAAATCCTTACAATCAGTATTTTGTATCTATTTTCGAATTAGTTCTTTTCCATATTTCCAAAATAACTTTAAAACCCTACCAAATTGATAGGTAGGCTGTTAAAACCGTCTCCAGTTTGGAATTAGTTATGGACCAGAAACAATGCTCAGAGGAGTATGCATACTGCGTATTTAATTTTCCTTTGCAAGGTTTCTTTATCCTTCAGAAAAGTCTTTTTCACTAATACCAAACAAAGTCTATTGATTTGATTTGAGAAAGTGGACACTAGAAGAAGTAGGAAAAAAATCTATGTTTACTGATTAGGTTTAATTAAGTAGTTAAATTTCATTCCCAAAAAATAGGATTATCGTTCTCTTAATAAATAAATATATCGATGTCTTTAATCATGTCAATTTTCATTTTTTGATTTCTGTTTAATCGAACTCTTAAAAATGACAATAACTATATATATATAATATATATATATATATATATATATATATAATATATATATATATATATATATATATATATATATATAATATATATATATATATATATATATATATATATATATATATATATATATATATATATTATATATATATATATATATATATATAATATATAATATAATATATATATATATATAATATATATATATATATATATATATATATATATATATATATATATATATATATATATATATATATATATTATATAAATATATAATATATTTATATATATATATATATATATATATATATATATATATATATATATATATATATATATATATATATATATATATATATATATATATATATATATATATATATATATATATATATATATATATATATATATATATATATATATATATATATATATATATATATATATATATATATATTATATATATATTATAATAGTCATTATACTAGAGATAACATATTAACTGAAGGAAAAGCCTTATATTAATAAAGACTTGCAATTAGTCTTGTCTCACTTATTCTTGTAGAAGACCGTCCTTAACAAAAGACAAATGGAAAGACAAGTTGGTACCAAATAAGTTAATACTCTTATTGGGGAAATAAGCAAATATTAACATTACAAGTTTTTATAATGAAAAATAAGCTTATATTAATAGTTAAGTATTTTATTAAAGATATAGGAGAAATATGCACGTGTTAAAAATTTCACGTTTTAGTAAACATAGAGAGAAATCAACATTTGTTATTTAAAATGGTAAATTTATATATCGTTTTGCCTTTCAAACATAGTAAAGGTAATTATATAATGATTTCAATTCAATAAATTATAAAAATAAATCGCAAAA
>SEYY01022844.1:22500-60000 GCA_009176605.1 Armadillidium nasatum | reverse complement strand
AAATTACTTTTTTTTGGAAAGACCTGAAATTTGAAATGTATAATCAAAATTCTATTGGCTATAAAAGCTTCTAACCGAGTTTTTTTCCTTGAATTTTAGAAAAATGTTATAAGCCCAAAACTGACTAACTCGAAAAATTTAAAAAAAAAAAAAAAAAAAAAAAAAAAAAAAATAAAACTACAGCACTTTTTTTCATTGAATGCATAGAGGAGGGATGGAGCTACAAATTCATTTCTATTCATTGATTTTGAGATATAGACTCAAAAATGGTCCATTTTTGACGAAATTTCAAAAATTCCCAAGCTTTGAGAGGCTATATATATCTTGCCTCAAACAAAGAGCATTTCATAGTGTACTACATAAATGTTGTAGCCCTGTCCTCCTCTAATAATTTCCAAAAATAAAAAAAAAAAAAAAAAAAAAAAAAAAAAAAAAAAAAAAAAAAAAAAAAAAAAAAAAAAAAAATTTAAAAAAAAAAAAAAAAAAAAAAAAAAAATTTTTTTTTTTTTTCAAAAGTTTTTAGTCTTTTTCTTTTTTTCTAGGCGTGAATCAAAAATCTGTTCCCACTAATGCAAGAAATTGGGGCTAAGATTATTCAGTTAAATTTTCAGCTCATTTAGACCAGTGATTTAACCCCGCTATTCATTTTTTTAAAACTTTGGGTCCAAATAACTTACAAACCTCTAAAATCTCAAAAAAAAAAAAAAAAAAAAAAAAAAAAAAAAAAAAACGTCAGAAATGAACGTAGAACTTCTGAGGAAAATGCATATACACTGAAATTTTCAGCTCATGCGTTTAAGATTGCACCCACTCTATAAAAAGGGGATAAAGTGGGTCTGATTTGCTTTGCAATCAGAACTTGTGTAGTGGGTGCTCAATAAACTATAGAACTTATGATTAACCTTGCCTGAATGCTCTGGTAGTGCAGATAGAATAATATTTACGTACTGATGAAAATCTGACAGTACTATACTGTTAAGTTTAAGAAATAAACATAATAAGTGAGGAAAGCTATTCTTAATCCTATTCTTTTTAATAAACCGTGCAATTGCAAAGTAGTTGCAGATTTTGGTGACTCCAGAGTGACGTTTGCAATAATACAACATTGCAAATTGAATAGACAGTGATTTTTTTTTGGAGCCACAGAATAACAATAGGAGGTGGAGGTGAACCCAACAGACAATTAAAAGAAAATAGAGAAATGTGTAATATCGAGGAAATCAAAAGAAAAGACTATTACATAATGCCACGAATAAAAAAAAATCCCAAAATCAAGGTCCACTAGGAGAAAGGGGAATAGAAACCTTTTTAAAGACCGACGCACAAAACAGAAAGAAAATGCCCTTTCCACCACCAAGCGACAACGATTCTTTTAGCGAGAGAGAGAGGAGAATTCTCCCCTCCAAACCACAACTTCAAGACACAAGAACAGAAGAAGAGAATCCCCCAACTCCCCTAATTTTCTCCCACGAAAGCAGTCCACCTACCAGCGGCTACTATATTCAGACAATTTGCCCCGATTTGTTGAAACAGACGCAATAAACTGTGTGAATACCATTAACAACATATTTAATTAAGAATTAATTAAATATGTTAAATATATTGCTGTATTACACACTACAAAAATTTAGAAACAATAACAATTATAAGCATACGCAAGGTAGCCTTGTAAAGGGGTACGAACCTCCCTAAGTGGGCATAGCCCCATTCCTATTAAGCACCCACACATACCCTCACTTATTAACTTCTACAGTGGTGTATAGAGGTATTTTCACTTCTGCTCTTTCTTTTTCATCATCATCATTATTATTATTATATAAAGAAACCATGTTAAACATATGTACAAACATATACACACACACTCATATTAGCCTCCATAGGGGCATATGGGGATTAGCCGCTTAAGGACTTACCCTAACTAATTGAGTGTACGCTTTCTCAAATAAGGGCTAAAATCAGATGAGAGGCCATCCGAATATTTGGAACGAGTTTTGGGACACTAATTATTCATTTCTATATTACCTACTACACTAATTGCGAAATTAACATTCCCTTTGAGTAACATCTGTTACAGAGATTTGCTACAGGACATAGAAGCCACATATGCACCCTGCCTAAGAGAGAGTATACGCTCCGTTTTCAAACAAGGGCTAAAATCAGATGAGAGGACATCCGAATATTTGGAACGAGTTAGAAATGCATTGGGACACTCTAATTACACTATGTAACAAAAAAAAATTTTTTTTGTCTTTGTTTTTAAATAATTATTTCCTAATTGCTTTTATCTAGAGAACAGAAAATTAATATTTTTCCATTCAAATTTTTCTTCTGTTACCTAGACATCGATGCTATCAAACAGATCTACTTGCATTTTAGAGAAATTATTTTTAAAAAAAATACACGACGTATTTTTATTTCTTGCACGTTCTGACAGCTGATATGACGAAATAAACACAGAGATCGTAAGCTCAAGTATCATTATGTTTAGTTTATTAGTTCAGTCTTCTAGTAGCAGTTCAAGTAGAGATACGTTGTCTTTGACAGCTGTATTAAGCACAGATGGCATCATGAGGTTGCAAATATCCCGCAGACGCATTTTGTTATTTCTGCGGTTAATTTATCGACATGAGCAAAAAATAACCCAGTGATTACATCTGATAAAATGTGCGAGGCCTATATGGCATATGGGCACCTCATTTTACCTTGCGAACTTTCCAAAAGAACTCTAGAAGATTATATATATATATATATATATATATATATAATATATATATATATATATATATATATATATATATATATATATTATATATATATATATATATATATATATATAAAGAGAAAAATTTTCTGCACGCCAGGATTCAAACCCACTGACAACAGCGTCGCCGTTAGACAATGTACAGAAGGCTCTGCCACCGAGCTACGTCGCCTTCCCAAATAAAGAAGGAATAGTAGAATGGTTTTCAAGCTCTTCTGCTTTGAATCACTGTAGCAACTCGGTACCTATTTACATCCATAGGAGAGTTCTTGGAACCCCTACTGGGGCTACAATGGCATTCTGCTGGGTGCTCCTGGGTTGCAGGAGCAACTAACCAAAGTCAAGTAACGCCAACATGGGCACAACAACTGTTGCGACTAAATTAGCAATATAAGGCAGAGAAAAATTTTCCGCACGCCGGGATTCGAACCCACTGACAACAGCGTCTCCGTTAGACAATGTACAGAAGGCTCTACCACCGAGCTACGCCGCCTTCCCAAAAAAGAGGCATTGTAGAATGGTTTTCAAGTTCTTCTGCTTCGAAACACTGAAGCAACTCGGTATATATCTAAATCCATAGGAGAATGCTATATCGGAAATAATATTTATGATCTCCCCAGAGATATTAAATACTATTGATTTTTTTAGTTGTCATTGAACTGTGATGGCCAAATATTCTATTCTAAATTTCCTCGCGGAAGGAAAGTGAGTACCTGATTCTAAAGATAATTAAAAAAAAATTTTAAAACAAAGTTAGTTATTACTGGAAAGATTGATGATGTTCAAAGAGAAGTTTGACTAGGTAGACCTTCACCTGCCAACAGTATCTGCTTCACAACACTTGTCTCTAAAGGTTGAACATAAAGGGTTACTTTTCTGGTTTATGATGTTTATGAGCTGTGTGTTATTTGTGCATGAGGTTGAGGTGAAGTTTTATTAATTGTTTGAAGACAACAGAAAGGTTTTCTTTGTGGTAATCAAGTTTGACGCTTTTGAGAGTGTTCTGAGTCTTTTTTTCTATTTTTTAATAATCCCTTATCCCCTTTTTTCCTTTAATAAAGAATTTTTCATTTCGTTTATTCTAAAAGTATTTATATATAAAATGGAAATATTTCATCAAAATATCTACAAGTGAAATGCATTATAATTTTTATTTTATTTACAACTAACAGAGTCCTTGTCTCGGCATTATGTTCCACATTTGAAATTGTCTCCACAAGGAAAATTTGAAATAATGTTCATGACAACATTTTGCATACTGTGTTGGTGTATGCGTAAAAAAGTGATCCACGATTTCATTTACTTCATGCTCAGGGCTGTTAAATACATATATCATCTCGGTTCCAGGAACGAGAACCATGTAATAAATGTAACTGGAGCAAATCTTGCTTCGGTAACTCCCAACTCGCAAGAAAGCAATAAAGGGATTCATAAATGTTAAAAATTTTCTTACTTTCTAATTTGTGACTCAAGAGGTAACTTTTTTATGTTATAATTCATTTAATTTAATTAAATACAAAGAGTTGATGCAAGTTCATTTTTACAAATATATATATATATATATATATAATATATATATATATATATATATATATATATATATATATAATATATATATATATATATATATATATATATATATATATATATATAATAAAAGAAGTAAGAAGAGCGTTTTTGGCGGGAACCAGATTTTGCCAAAAATTTGGTAAAATTGCAACTTGTCAGACCTCACTTTCTTTCGTGAGGTTATTTGGCAGGCCCATACTCTTTTTTTCAATCCCTTGTGGAGGGTTCAAGGCCATCCGGAAAGTTGTGCTCACCCTAATGGGGTTGGTGGCGTAGTCCTACACCGCATATTTTAAAAACCTCTTTCGTGACCCGTTTTGAGAGTTTACTGTTGTTGAAGCTTCTCAGAGGATAGGATATTTTGAAAATGTAACTTCCGAATGGTAGGGTTCAAAGGAGTGGGGGTATGCTAGCTTACATCCCAATTTTTATTATTGATCCTCAAATTGAGACTTCCTCTGTTTCTTCACAAAGTGTTTTGGAAGAGCGATCTTTCTTTTTTAGTTGTTTCTAAAGGCCGGAAGTCTGGAGAATTTCTGTGAATTGCATAGAGACACGAGACTCAGCAGCCCCGTCCGTTTTTGAGAGCTGAGAGGCATAAAGTTTTAAATGTTAAGACAATCTTTTTGAAAAAGAAAATATCACACCATTTCGTGCTTATCACAGTCACGAATTGCCTAAAGCTTCAAATATTCTAATCAACAAAAAATAACTACCAGTTCTGTTTCAAACAGAAATATTTTTTTCACATCACCACCGCTCACGGGCAGAAAGTTATTCAAGAAGAGGGTTCTAGAGCAATAAAAAAGAAAATATGGTCAAAATGCTAAAACATTAATAATTTCTAACCAAAGAGAATCTATCGTTCGTTAATCTAACTACTTGACCATAAAGATTTCTTCAAAAAGAATACCGATTTCTCGAATTATTATATTATTTTATGCTTATAAAATGTGCATTATTTTCAAATAAAAATTAGCATTGAACTTCTTAATTAATAAAAAATACAACGATAACCTGCATGCAAAAACACATTCACACGCACACATAAACAAACAAAAATTTTTTTTAAAGTTATCACCGACACTCACGGGCAGAGCCCTATTCGAGGAATGTGGTTTTTAACCAGGGAAAATTGAGTTATTTGTTATTTCTGACCAAGTTTATAAGTTGCACAGATTATTTTGGGGTTTTGGGTAGGGAAACCCTGCTCAGGCACAGTCCAGTCAAGTACGAGGTTTTGAATCATTTATAGGCGGACCTTCTCTGTTGAAGCAATTAAGAGAGGATGTGATATTGTATGTGTTGAAATAGCGTTGAATGTTGTAAGTGTAGCGATGTTTTTAAGCAATATGTGAGTACTGATATGTGAGTATTGAAATTAGCGTAATAATTCACCTTACGGTAAACTGTAATTAATTAACTACAGAACATCCCCTACAAGCGACAAGTATTTATGTCGGTTCAGATAACTGGAACGTAGGTTTTAACCTCGATTTCTATACTTTGTTGTACACACGCGAGAACGAGAACCTCAATCCATTAAGCCAGAAGGCAAACTGACTTAACCCACTGAGCTACCGCAAACTCCTATATAAACGTACATTACGCATAAATAAACATACCACCATTTAAAAATATGATCAAGGAAAGGATGATCATAGATTAAAACGTAGATACATATTGTCGTACACATACACGCTCATCCATTCACATTCACCCACCCAAACACACACACACCCATACCCACACACACACTCCAATGAAAATGAAAGATGGATTTATCGGAACACTGTGCATAGATATACTATGATTACATTTGGGAAAAGTCCCAGTTAATCGCATCAATTTAAACTGCAACTTACCTCCCCAAAAGCAAGTGTGTCGTCCGTCGATGTGAAATTATGACAGCGTCAGCTGGTTTAGGTGGCCACCCTTAGATGTTACTCTCTTCTTAATGACATGATGGTACAAAGTCGGTAATAAATCTGTCTGAATTTTCTTGCTGAAATTCCCTCTTCATCTTCTTCCTGCTTTTCTTCTATCTAATCTGAAAAGCTCATTTTGGAAATTAAAGCAAAAATTCATCCATAACTTCCTGCAGATAGTTCAGATGAGTAAAGTCGCAGTTTCATGATGCGATATCCATGCACAGGAAATCCTGGGTGAATTATTAATTTTGTACATTCCGAGCAAGGGATTCATTTATTTCTTTAAAAAAATTTAAAAAAAAAATTAAAAATGAATGAACCAAAAAATAAAAAAATTAATCTTAAAAAAACTTGTTAAATATTATATATATATACTATATATATTAATATTGTTGATTTGTGTTCTAATTACACAGAGTCGCCGTTATATAACAATGAAGTTTTTAATTTGCTCTGTATGGCAGCTTTCCGTTGGGGTCTACTGGTTTTTATTTCAGTATTTACAGTTTCTTCTTCAGTAGTTTCCTGAGTTACTTTTTAATAGGGATATCAATGATGATACATGTCTTTTAATTCTTTCCATATTACCTTTTAAAAGTGTTGCTCCTGTAACTTCGTTGTTTATATTAATTTTCACTTGTTCAACTTTATTCATGGAGTAGTTTGCCGGTTTTAGGAAAGGTTCCTTTATAAGATTAATTGTATCATCAGTGGTCCACGCTAAGTCAATATTGTCTTCTGATTCATAATTTAAAAATTTTAAGCAATGAGATTCTAAAATTTCGCTAGTTGCCTTCTGTAATTTAGATTCTATAATACTTTCGTTTTCATTTAAAATACAAACCTTTACTATAAGATTAACTTTTTCAAATTACTTTGCATTAAACCCATTTATTACGCGTTCAAAAGTTTTATTTACAGTTTTAAATTTATTAATATTAGCAAATTCCTCTTCTAAAAAAATAACCTGACAACCACTATCGGCAATGCATCTCATTATTACATTCGAGTTTGGACTGCAGGTAAATGATGGTAGAATTGAGTTTTTAATACAATTTACTTGCAAAGCTTCGTAATTAAACCATACCATATTACTTGTAATTTCATTTTTTCGTATATATCACAGTTCTCAGCATTTACCTGAATTTCATCTTTTCGTTTGTTCTTTTTAATATGTGAAACCTTTTGGCTACTTAAACTGCACAAATAATTAAAATGCCATTTCTTACAATTATAGCATCAATTTTTAAAATGAAATTTACATTCTTTGGCATGATAGTTTAAGAGTGAGTATTTTATATAACCTTGTAAACTTTCAAGCATTTTTAATTTAGTAAAAGAATCATTATAAATTTTACACTTTTGAATTGGGTGATCCACCTTTACTACTTTATCACTTTTACACAAAATACATTCTTTAAAGGGTTTAATTTTACTGTTAATGCTAATTAATATATTGAAAGGATTCATCCTTCTGAAATTTTCTCTCTTTTTTATACCGATTGATTTTTCAGTTTCTAAGTTTGAATTATACCGCTCAACAACTTCAAATATCACGTCATTTATTTTTTCCAATAAAGGTTTTCTTTCGTTAGTTACAAGAGTTAATAGTTTCCTAAAATCTTCATTCATTGCCCTTAGAAAGAAATATTGTAAAATAGTATCGGACTCAATTTTTAAGTTTTTATATGAGTCAGTAATTTTTTTCGTATCACTAATAAATTTATAAGGGTTAGTCTGTTTATTTAACTTTAGCTCTGATAAAAGCTTGATTGTTTCAAACTTTTAAGTCAAGGGGGAAGCAAATGATTTAGTTAAAAATGCTTTGCCAGCTTCATACGTCTGCTCATTAATATCTAGGGAAGTGATTAGAGTTAATGCTTCATCTTTGACATGGTCTTTTAAATATAAAAATTTGGTATACCTGTCAAAGTTATATTTCTCTGTTACACTTTCAAAATTTCGAAAAAAATCATAACGTTAGTATTTCTTTCTAATAAAGTTAAAGCTTTTAAAATATCTTCATTGTACTTATCACTAGTTTTTAATTCCTCATCTAGTAAAGACTCTAATTTACTTTTTTCAGTTTCGGACTTAAACAATTCATACATGATTTTTTTTCATTTGAACTATCTAATTTAGACTTTAAATCTTTTAAGGAAGAAATATATTCTATTTTCTCACCAGACGGAAGCGTATTAATAGTAGATTTTATTGTTACATTTTTTATGTAGCTTGAGCTCTATAATATTTTCTCGCATGTTTCAAAAATTTAAATCGCTCATTATGAGAAAAACAAAATTTAATTATATAAACATATTCACAATGAGTTTAAACTTTTACGCTTGAATATTAAGTATTTAGTTTAAGAAGAGTAATTTACCATACGTGACCACATATTGAACCATTAATGCTTCACTTAAACTGTCAATAGTTAGCGTGGGACCCTGATAAGCCCACCCGGGGGAGTCATAATAATAATAATAATAATAATAATAATAATAATAATAATAATAATAATAAATACCTGAGAAGAGGTGAGATGATAAGGCTATGGAGTCTTGACAAGGGTAGGTATATATTTCCCTTCATGAATGCGAAGAGAAAGGTTAAAAGGTACTGAGATTTTTACTTGGTAAGTTAAAAGGGGGTCAGAATAAGAGGACAATATATATAAATGACAGGGTTGGATTATGATGAGCTATGGATGAGACACTAGTTTTTATGAGGATGGTTGGGTTTTCATCCATAAATGTCAAGAGAAAAGTGAAACAGGTTATCAAATATTTACCTGGCATATGCAGAGGGATTTTATAATTAATGGGAATATATGTAAATAAAGTTATAACTGGTAATTGTTTCATAAAGTGGGAAGAACTTAGTACTTCATAATGTTTTGTAATAACAACCACCGGCGAGTGGTAAGTATAGTCATGTGAAATATTATTATATATTGAAATTATATACATTTATAATGTTATGTGCTTAATTAAATGTGTTTTTTAGGAAATCCAATGACCCATTATGCGCATTTAACTTATTATGTATATAAAAAATACATTGTTTTATATAAATGAAATGTTTTTCAAATGTTTATTTATAATTTTTAAGTAACAATTAGTAAAATTTGTTTTAAATATACGATGAAAAACTTTTTGTTCTTAAAATTTCTTAAATTATTATAAAAGTTATACGAAATCGGCAATTTTAATTATTCATCTCTAAATAATCTTATTTTACTTATATTTTGAGACAGATAAATGTGAATAAAATTGTATTTATGTTTGTCTTTTTATATAGTTAAATATGGCGGTTACTAGTTTTTGCTTAAATGTCCGGTAGTTAAATTAAGGTGCCTGATCAGGAAGAGTAAATGAACTTATGGGGATGCATGTTTGTGTTTGTTAGGTTTGCGTTTTAGAGACTGTAAGTCGTAGACAAGGTTGAGGTATAAGAGAATGTAGATCTATCGTGTACTTTATGAATGTGCTTGAGTGAATGATATTAAATAAAGCAAAGCTGAAAATGATAAGGAGAAATAAGAAGTTAAGCGAGAGAATGAAAATGTGGTATAGAATGTGCTATAGTTATCGCATTTAGGTTTTAATTAAATACTGTTGCTTCAACTATTATAGCTGACATTGTGATGATAAAGTAAGTTGTCTAGAGGGTATGTTGTACAGCTAGTATAGGAAGTAACATCTTTCTAAATAACAAAGTAATTTGTATAATGGGCTTAGGACATGAAATACTACTACTGCTACTATTACGATAAACGAAATAATAATAATAATAATAATAATAATAATAATAATAATAATAATAATAATAATAATAATAATAATAATATATATTATTATTATTATTATTATTATTATTATTATTATTATTATTATTATTATTATTATTATTATTATTATTATTATTATTATTATTATTATTATTATTATTATTATTGGGATAAAAAACATGGATATTTTGTATCCAACCTGAAGTCCTAGTCCCATGCCTATAACCTTCAAATCTCCACACAGAGGTAAACCGTAATTATTATATTCGACTTTCTCCAACATAAATTATGTTTCCATTAAATTTACAGAGTGTTCTACAGGAATTGATAGATGTACATTACCATTATGAAGAAATACACATTTTAGGCTTCGAATGCTCAAATCTATAAAATCTCCATTCTGAAGACTGACGATTATTTATTCCGAAATATGTCATTCGTCATGAATTTTATTGCAGTACACTAGGTCATCTCTACAAAATATGAAGTAATTCCCTTTCGCGATGTCTATACCATGCAAATGTTCCTGGTGATAAAACGTGTTTCTTTTTCAAAAGGTTCAGCTTTGTTTTTTGACAAATACAAATCGCGCACTAAATCATTCAGCTCATTCTGGTTGAATATTAAAAGTTACCATCATCTTCCTCGCAAGTATAATCATCATTTCCATCACTACTTTCATCTAAACTTAGTTCATCGTGTTACTCTTACTCTATCTCTAGTAACGAGGGCGATAACGGAACAGGTAGTGATTCACTATAAGGTACAGGTCAGACTGCGGAGGATAAGTTGGGATAAAATATATTTTTCATGTTTTTTTTACATAATATCCACGTACATTTGTCAAACAGAAAAAACAGTCATAGTAGTGGTACTTGGGTTCTCTCCAAACCATTGGAATAGCAAAGGGCATGGAGGGTTTCTTATCTTTACTCTAAAGTCTTTACGCCTTAACACACATTTGGCATACTGTTTGAGGTGTCTATGTTTTATCTTGATCACCTAATTGAACACCGAAATACGCAAAGTATGCACGCTTAACATAGTCTGAAATAATTTGTCTTTACATTACAACGACGTAACGACTCAAAGCCATTTTTTTATAATATTACCAAACACAAATAGCCAAATGACCTGGAAGCTTCAACTTGGGCTATAGAATTGAGTCATCAATCACAGAGTCTTTCATCAGCTCAAAACAAACAAATATACGAACGAAGACGTCTCCATGGTAACCAAGAAAGAACATGTTTCTAATATACACGCACGTATGTTTAACATTTTTAGTAATGGTTTTAAATATGTAATTGCGCATTGCACAAAAACTATACGTGATAGACAAAGTGTGATAGCAGATGTGGAATTAGCGTCGGAAATAAATGTAAAAGCATCATAACGTACCATAACAAAATTTCATGCTGACAAGTTATATATATATATATATATATATATATATATATATATATATATATATATATATATATATATATATATATATATATATATATATATATATATATATATATATATATATATGGCCAGAGTTTACATTAGCGGCCATGCATAACTAAAAAACTATTAATCTTGTATTAAAAATAATTATATTTTTGAAATCCTTGTCGACTTTTAGGTAAGAAAAATTGGGAAATAAAAAATAAATTCTTATAATAAATTTTATTACATAAGTAAATTTTTCTTTTTTAGAAGCCTCGCAAGAATCGTACGTCTGGCAATGTTACTTTTTTTAATTTTTTTTAGAAATTGGAAAACATGGGAAATACCCCAAATCGTCGACAGGAAAAGTATTCGACAATATCATCATCACTCACGGGTTGGGGGGTACGGGCGGCAGAGCCCTCCGTAGACAAATGTTCGTTTTTTTTACATGCCCTACTTTTTAATTATCAACTTATCGTACATATATATATATATATATATATATATATATATATATATAATATATATATATATATATATATATATATATATATATATATATATATATATATATATATATATATATATATATATATATATATATATATATATATATATATAATTTCAATTTTTTAAACATTTTTATAGTTTTCTTACTGCAAATTACACAAGGATTTCAAAAATATAATCCTTTTTAATGTAGGGTTAGTAGTTTTTTAGTTATGCATGGCCGCTAATGTAAACTCTGACCTATATATATATATATATATATATATATATATATATATATATATATATATATATATATATATATATATATATATATATATATATATATATATATATATATATATATATATATATATATATATATATATATATATATATATATATATATATATATATATATATATATATATATATATATATATATATATATATATATATATATATATATATATATATATATATATATATATATATATATATATATATATATATATATATATATATATATATATATATATATATATATATATATATATATATATATATATATATATATATATATATATATATATATATATATATATATGATAATGTACTGTACTGTACTTCATGAATACGAGTTCAGAAACTACTCAATTCATGCGTGACTTAAACAACTCATACACTTTCTTTATTGTTTCAGGAAACGAAGGAGGTGATTGGTGTACAATTCTCGATCTTTATATGAAGTGAGAAAATGAAATCATCAGCATGTCACTTAAGATCCATTTTCTTTGAATTAGCATATAGATTTCTTTACATCGAACTGTAGAGTTGTTAGTGATGACCATAGTGAGTGGTTTCAACAAGACTTGTCCTCCATGGATAAAAGATACCAAGTTAATTGAAGCACAACAATGCTTTTTTGACTTGCTAGACATTGACATGAGATATTTCCTTTAATACTTGGGAGCAACAAGTTCAAAAGCGTAGAGTAAACATCAAATAAAGAATATCTTTTAATTAAAGTAATTACTTGGAATTGCTACATAAAACCATACAGCTAACCTAACTATGTAAAATAACCAACAATTGATTATGAAACAACATAATTTTACATTCCATAATTGAAAAGCTTCTTTATACACAATATAAATAGGCTGTATGTGATAATAAAATAATTAAAAAATTTTCCCCTTGTACATCTGAAACATTAGTCATCTTCCGATTTTAATTCTTTCACTTGAATTCTGCACACCAAAGTACAGGCGAAATAACTCATTTCATCACAGAACAAACAACTTTTAAAAAGTGTTAACTAGTGTTATTAATAAATTCAGTGTCATCAATTTACATCTTTCCACTATGAGATACTCCTTTTTATTCAATTTAATTTAAAGCATATATATGTCCATCTAGAATTCCAACATTTTTGTGGAGATACCAACACGGGGTGTAAATAAAAAAATTTGACATACTCATACATTCAGAGTAGTGAACAAGGTTTCTCTAGAATTTAGAACTACAGTATGTACTTTTATTGTTTCATTGTTTTCGAAAAGCGGGATTGAGCTATTGACACAGATATAGGAAAAATGTCTTCTAGGAAAAAGCGAGTTAAAAGCTAGGACATTATTCCTCTTTAAGAACTCTCGATGCTCTATAATAAAGTACTACTGCAGGAACTAGTAAAATATTACCTTTTTTAATTTGATTCTATATAATGACATTTTCAAATTTACTGCATTTCTTAATATTATATACCCTATGATGTGCAATCAAATTCTTCCATGCAAGATTACAATATTCTGCTTTGTAAATGAAAACTCTTCAGGCTACTTTTAGGAAATATTTTTAATATATTCGTTTTCGAATTTATGTAAATTTTGCAAATCTAACTTCATTTGTTATTAGTTGCGTCTCTTGTACTTCAAGCGTTCGTATACGAATGATGCAAGTTGATTTGATATTTCCAATTTTCCAACTTTTTTATTCTTTTTATCCCGTTCACACCTTCACAGATCTTCCATATTACTAAACTTTATAAAATGTGCTTGACTATTTTTTACACGATCTTCTTAAAATAAATGTTTTCAGGTTATGCTATTTTTAATACAAAAAAATTACATATTCGACATAGATTGCAACTTTTTACTACATTCGTTCCTGAATTTTACATTAAGTCCTTCAAAGATGAAAATGAGCAGTGAGAAACAAATACTAAACAACCAATAGCGCACTTTTTTAATATTGCTGGCATTTCTCTCTCTCTCTCTCTCTCTCTCTCTCTCTCTCTCTCTCTCTCTCTTATATATATATATATATATATATATATATATATATATATATATATATATATATATATATATATATATATATATATATATATATATATATATATATGTGTGTGTGTGTGTGTGTGTATGTATGTGCATTTTATAGTAAGGTGGTAAAAGGCAAGCAGACTACATAGTTTTCACCAGAGTTTGAGCAAAATCAATTCCATATTTAAAATGATGACAGAGATGACTGGATATACAGAAGTTGGAAGTTGTAAGTCGTAAGAGTGGGGGTAAATAGAAAAAGAAAGTATGTTCAACACTTCATCAGTTGAATATTTGCGAATATGAGCTTAGCGGTTTAGTCTGGTGTCAGAGAGTTGTACAAAGAATGGATGAAGCTGTATGAAAAGAGGAGTTGCACGAGCTTTTCTCAAAGAAGTAGATGTACGACACACGAGTTCAGAAAAGCGATGTTCATTGTATTAGCGATAGTATAAGGAGAATAATGTAATACGAATATTCTCTGAATCCTGCATGATCAATAGGAAATATATAAACTTCAATGGAATCAAAAGGAAAATTTTCCAATCGCCAAATTTCCGATTTGTATTTGTAGTGTACCCAAGACGCACTTTTCTTTAAAGAATTATTTTGGTAATAACTATACGTTTTCTATTTTGGCTTTTGATATTTCCTATGGGAACCATTGGAGAATTTCGAAGAAGAAATAGTGGTTTGGAAGATCATATCGCGTAAGTTGATGAAGGAACTTGTTTTTTTTAGACATAAAAAACTGCCATGGTTTCTCATCTTTAATTAACTAGAAATATAAGAAATATCAGAAGATAGTTGCTCATAGGACACCCTCCAAGAATTTACTATTTGTTGTTGAATGGGTTACCTAGCAAACTGAATTTAGTAATGAAGGATGGAGTAATCAGCATGAGTTGATTATTAAAAAGTTTTGGATAGAACAAAACTCTAAGAAATCCCCTCTGTTAATAGATTTAAAGAATGAACAGTGGCAGTCATCAGCAGTTGCTTTAAAAAATGCCAGAAAGAAAATCAAAATGGATTTTTCACACCCAAATAGGAAAGTTTAGAAGTTGAGACCTTAAGCCAAACTCATCCAAATCTTTCTATATATCTAGCGATACCGCAAAATAATGCACTTAAGTACGAAAAAGTAGAGAGTGAAGAGTCAAAGAGAAGGGAAAGAAGCTATACTAACTATCTAAGATTAGATTAGAATTTTGAAGATATTTTGAAATCTTGCAATTAAAGATGGAATATAAAACTTTAGATAGTTAGAGGATTGACAGTGGTTTTCCTATTTTGGAATAAGATGAATGAGTGCACGCCTCAAGCAAGAAAGCAAGAGAGAAAGAGGTGTGTGTGGAGGGGAGGAAGTTGACAGATATAGAAGAAATAGTGAACTAAGGAAGTGTGCAAGCTCTGAAGCACAAATTTTGAAAACCACAGGAGGGGTACTGAAAGGACCATATGACGACTCTTAGTGTTAAGACATGTAAAAAAACAAAATAAAATATTTACAAGAAATTATGTGAAGCATAAATGAGTTGAAGGGGGATAGAGAAGAAGAAATGTCTCCGAAACCATCTGCACTGGAAGAGTTCAGCTTTACCAAAAAGTAAGACAGCTGTACTTTGACAGAAGAAATAAAATGTTAAAAATGGAAGAAGCAAAGTCAGAGTTGACACATTTTGTAAATTGTCAGAAAGCTTGAAGTAGAAGAGTCATAAATACTGTCACACCTTCTACGAAACGAAAAGTTATTAATATCTCGAAGAATAAAATTTTCGCGATTCCAAAATGAAATGTAAGAAACAAGTTCAAAGATGACGGCAATTTCAGAAGACAGTGCGAATAACAGAAGAAAACTGAGAGTTATTAGTTTTTGTTGAATGCAAGAAAATTGAGTTCATATCTCCAGGTCAAAGAGAATCTCCTCAGTTATAGAAAGCTTTCTATGAGTTTGGCTTAAGGCCTTAATTTCTAAACTTTCTTATTTCGTTTTAAATATATGTCAACTATTTGATGAGAAATAAAGTAATTCTACAGCAAGACCATCCAGTTAGAAACTGGTTGACCTTGCGGTTGCTAATATATTTGCAAATATATGCTAATAATGTGCTAATATATTTGGTACTTCCTAAAGTACTAGAAACGTCTTTTCACCTAAAGTGGGATTTTTTAATCTTGAAGACTTTGATAAGTAGATAAAAGGTAAAATTAAGATAATCGGAGATGTCCAGAGACAGAAAGAGTTAATTAATAATATAAGGAAGAAAATAGAACAAATTCCTAATATGTTGAGCTCATTTGTGAGATGATAAGGTATACGGGTTGAGAATTTCAATAATCTGATCAAGATGTATGTATGTAGTTCTTCTATATACACTACTCCTCTTTTTTAATTCTTTAGAGTCTGATGTGAACATCACTATGTAATCAACAAATCCTGAAATATTTTAGTACCTTTTGTATTTTAAAATGCATATCTTTTCAATATAGAATCCTTAAAATTTATATATATATATATATATATATATATATATATATATATATATATATATATATATATTATATATATATATATATATATATATATATATATATATATATATATATATATATATATATATATATATAATATATATATAATAATATTATATAATATTATATTATATTATATACTAATATATATATATATATATATATATATATTATATATATATATATATAAATAATTATAATATATATATATATATATATATATATATATATATATATATATATATATATATATATATATATATATATATATATATATAAATATATATATATATATATATATATATATAATATATATATTATATATATATATATATATATATATATATATATATATATATATATATATATATATATATTAATATATATATATATATATATATATATATATATATTATATATATATATATATATATATAATATATATATATATATATATATATATATATATATATATATATATATATATATATATATATATATATATATATATATATATATATATATATATATATATATATATATATATATATATATATATATATATATATATATATATATATATATATATATATATATATATATATATATATATATATATATATATATATATATATATATATATATATATATATAATATATTAATAAAGTTATATATGTTACCCAGAAAGTAAATTACAGTTTACTTTAGATATATAATATAAAAACTGTTTTTTTAACGCATTGATGTAAAAAAATATAAATGTTTGTAATATGTTTTAAATAAGGTTTTAAAATAAGCGTTTTTCTATGAAAAAAAATGGTTATAAAAATTTATAATAATAATAATAAAATAAATATCGAAAAATAATAATGTAATAACAACATAGCGATACCATATGAATAAAATAAAGAAAGAGGAAAAAATGAAAACCAATTAGAGCGGGAATTTGGAATGAGTAACATTTCTATTTAATATATTTAAAATACATTTTATTAATGTTTAAATACTTTTTAATAAATATAAGTTACTATCATACTTTCAATTTTCGTGTATTTTGTTAATTAAAATAGTTATTTATATAAATGATAATAATTATTTTTATTTGTTTGTAGCGATTATTTTCTATACTAATTCGACACTTGTTAATGAAAGAATTTTTATGATGAGTTTATTGTGTATTTTTGAAAAAAATCAATTAAAAGTGAAAAACAATTTGATTGTTTCATATAATCCTTCCCATTTTGAGATAATTTTAGAAGGATTCCTGAACAGGTAAATTGTACATTCCTTTTATCTACAAGTTAAAAGAAGAAGAAGACCTCTAAAGAAGATGTTGCTGACTCCTTTGTCCTTCAAAAGATATCCCAATTTGACAGTTTCTTTTGCTCTCGACAGTGGTTCCTCCCTTGAATTGGCATTCGTTACAAAGGCATGTAACATTAAAAGGCCAGACTTCGAACTAAATGGCAATCTACGAGTTTTGCCTACCAGCCGAACTACTGATCCAGCTATTCTTCCTCGAGTTAGGCCTACCAGCTGTACTACTGACTCAGTAATTTTCCCACAGATTCGACCTAACAGCCGGAATATCTTTTCAACTAGATTTCCGGCGAATGAAACCTATATATATATATATATATATATATATATATATATATATATATATATATATATATATATATATATATATATATTACCTCTGGTGGGTAAAGTCCAGAGGCTTACCAAGTTACCACCAGAGTTAAAGAACAATCCAGAAATCGGGTCAATTTAAAAGGCCGACATTTCCCGATACACGGCGTTTAAAGGTGTGTTAGTCATAGGATGTTGGAAAAATGGATGAAGGGAGTGTTATACAGAATTTCCCAGTAGAGTTCATGTAAGATTGAGCATAGCGGATAAATCTGAGGTTGGAGAGTTGGACACAGAAAGGATGAGAGTGTGTAGAAAAGCGTGTCGCACGAGCCCTTCTTAATGGGGGATGTAGGCGACGGGACAGTTCAGAAGAGCAGCGTTCATTGTAATAACGATAGTATAGAGAGAGCGACGCAATAGTTCGGCGTGCAGAAAGAGACAGGAGAGAATTAGTGAGAGCAGAGAGTTGATAAGACGAAAAACCTAAGACCCCACAATCTCAGGGAGAGCTGTGTGAGTAGAGCCACCTTAGATGTGTGATTCATACCCCATACAGGGGCGAACAACACCCTTATAAAGAACAAGCAACTGCGGTGGAGTCAAGAAATTCTGAAGGCGAATCAGAACACCTAACCTCTTAGAAGCTTGTTTACAGAGAGAAGTAATGTGATCTTTTCAAGAAAGATAACGAGAAAAAGAAAATACCAAAAATATTAAGGAGAGATGAAGGTTTGAGTTGTGTGTTTTCAAAGAAGATGTAGTAGTTGTGTGGAAGATTGTGTCGAGTGGAAAGATGGAGAAATTGAGTTTTTGAGTCATTGAAAACGACCATATTTTCTCTGCCCTAATTTCAAATACGAGAAAGATCAGAGGTCAATTGCTCCAAGGCTCTTCCTTGCATCTATTAATTGCTGTTGGGAGAGGCGCCTTTCAAATTGGAAGGAATAATGCAGAGTGGAGTCATCGGCATAGGAGTGAATAGGAGATAAAATAACAGACAGAAGGTCATTAGTGAAAAACAGGAAAAGTGTTGGGATAGGACAGAACCCTGAGGAACACCACTATTAATAGATTTAAAGGAAGAACGGTGGCCGTCTACAACAGCTGCTATAGAACGACCGGAAAGGAAATTAGTGAGAAGATCACAGAGAGAAGGATAGATTCCGAAAGAGGAAAGTTTGGAAATAAAAGCTTTGTGCCAGACTCTCTCAAAAGCTTTCAATATGTCCAACGCTACAGCAAAAGATTCACCAAAATGCTAAAGAGCACAAGACCAAGAGTCAGAGAGAAGTGAAAGGAGATCACCAGTAGGGCGTTTCTTGCGAAAGCCATATTGGCTATCAGAGATAAGATTAGAAGAATTGAGATGTCTCCAAATCTTCCTGTTAAGGATAGATTTGAAAACTTTAGAAAGAACGGAGGTTAAAGAAATAGGACGATAGTTTGAGGGTTGAGAGAGGTCCTCTTTTTCGGCACAGGCTGAATGAACGCACATTTCCAACAAGAAGGGAAGGTTGAACTAGAAAGACAGAGACTAAATAGTTTACCAAGACAGGGTGCAAGCTCGGAAGCGCAAGTTTTGAGAACCACAGGTGGAATACCATCATGACAGTACGCCTTCTTAGTGATAAATTCAGAGAGAGTAGAAATGACGTCTTTAGATGCTACAATTTTAAGGGGTTGGAGGAGGAGGAATTGCTTCGGAATTATCTAAGGTTGAATTAGAGGCAAAAGTTTGAGCAAAGAGTTCAGCTTTAGAGGAAGGTAAAACGGCAGTTGTGCCTTTGGAAGATATTAAAGGTGGAAAAGAGGAAGGAGCAACGTTAGAGTTGACATTTTTTTTTGCAAAATGCCAGAAAGGGCGTGAAGAAGAAGAACTAGAAATATTATTGCATTTCTACGGAGAAATGAATTTTTAGTATCACGAAGAATAGATTTTGTGCGATTCCGGGATGAAATATAAGTTACGTGAGTTTCTGGAGTTTGAAGACGACGGTAATTCGTGAAGGCAGCATCCCTGCGGAGGATAGCACGTGAACAAGCAGAGTTAAACCAAGGTTTGTTAGATTTAGTAGAAGGGAAAGAATTTGGAATGTACGCCTCCATGCCAGAGAGTATCACTTCGGTTATGCGCTCTTCACATTCCGAGGTACTCATCCAACATCCAACTCAATCATTGCATGGAAAATCAGAAAAGTACAACTCCAAGTCAGACCAGTTAGTTGCACCGTAATGCCAGAAATGTCTCCTAGCCGAATTTGGGGACCGGTCTTGCGAAAGACTTGAAGAGACAGAACAGGATATAGAGATAGGAAAGTAATCGAATGAACCCAGAGGAGTTTATATATATATATATATATATATATATATATATATAATATATATATATATATATATATATATATATATATATATATATATATATATATATATATATATATATATATATATATATATATATATATATATATATATATATATATATATATATATATATATATATATATATAATATATATATATATATATATATATATATATATATATATATATATATATATATATATATATATATATATATATATATATATATATATATATATATATATATATATATATATATATATATATATATATATATATATATATATATATATATATATATATATATATATATACATATATATATATATATATATATATATATATATATATATATATATATATATATATATATATATATATATATATATATATATATTATATTATATATATATATATTATATATATATATATATATATATATATATATATATATATATATATATATATATATATATATATATATATAATATATATATATTATAATATATATATTAGAAGTTAGGGAAAGATCAAGTATATTGGATTCATTACCTAGACAATCTGGGATACTGGTAGGGAGATGCACCAACTGCTCAAGATTGTGCTGGATAGAAAAGTGGTAGGCAAGTTCACCAGCCTGATCATGAGAGCTAGATGAAAGTCATCGGCGGTGGTGAACTTTGAAATCACCTAAAATGATGATTTCGGAGAAAGGAGAGAAAGGAAAAATGTGTTCTATTTTGGAGTTTAAATAGTCGAAGAATTTTTTATTGTCGGTAGAATTAGGAGATAAATAGACAAAACAAATGAGTTTAATGGTAGAGTTGCAGGAAAGTTTAAACCATAAAGTAGAAAATTCAGAAGACTCCAAATTAGAGGCACGAGAACAGGCAACATCATTGCGCACATATGCGCATCATCCGCCTTTGGCTGAAAAGTGAGGATAGAGACAGTAGGAGGAAACAGAGTAGGGTTTGCTCTCAGATCACTCAGATACCTGGGTTTCAGTTAGAAACAAGAAAGAGAGGTGGTGTTCGACAAAGTGGAGATTAGACAAAAGACTGTTGCAGAAGTTATTGAAAAAAGAAGACCGTGTACCAGTGCAAGTCTGCTTCAAGTTCTTGGTGTCACCAACCAAATCTCCGGAGGCCACCAACTGCCAAGTGGTAATGGGGAAATGGGGGATAATAGGCTATGTTTGGATGCAGCCCATCCAAGCTTCCCCGAGGCGTTTATCGTTTCACCATTGTGAGTTATTTTTGTAAAATGTAATGTATGTGTACGTGCTTGTAAATTTGTAGGATATATGGGAAGAAAGGGGAAGGTTGTGGGAGTATAGAGACTGCAATGTAAGTCAAAGGTACACTAGAGACCCTCTGAGAAGATGAAACGCGAAAAGGAACGAACCAAAGGGCAACAGAGTGAAATGGAATGGTCTAGCCCACCCTATCACTCCGTGGGTTAATCCCAATGGGGGGTACTTTCATCGCTTCGGACTGCGCTACGTCCTCCTCTATATATATATATATATATATATATATATATATATATATATATATATATATATATATATATATATATATATATATATATATATATATATATATATATATATATATATTATGTAGACAAAGAATAAGATAGAGAGGAATAGACAGAAAATCTGTGAAGAAACTGAAACACCTTCTTGGTTTATTCTCGTTTCCAATTTGCAATAGAGAAATAACTTTAAAAATTCCCAAACTTCAATATTATTTAAAAGGAAAAGAAACGTCATTCTGAAGTTTCAAAAAGTGTTCCAAATTATTTTTTTTTTTTTTTTTTTTTTTTTTTTTTTTTTTTTTTTTTTTTTTTTTTTTTTAACTTGGGGCGAAATTTATTTGTAGGTACTCTTTAGCACATTAAAAGGTCATACATAATTCATTTTCTCGTATTTTTTATGGAAAATCTTACAAAACTCTTCTTTCTGTATATATATATATATATATATATATATATATATATATATATATATATATATATATATATATATATATATATATATATATATATATATATATATATATATATATATATATATATATATATATATATATATATATATATATATATATATATATATATATATATATATATATATATATATATTTATATTATATTTCTTTTTTTTTTTTAATTTTAATTAAAATAAACGTTTTTTTTTTTTTTTTTTTTTAAATTACGAAAGCTTGATATAATGAACATAAATAAATTAATAATTCTTTAAACCCTGTTTTTTAAAGTATAATCGGAAATAATTTCAATTTTCTCAATATTATTTTTGAGTTTCACTTAAAAAAAATTATATTTTTATAAATATTAAATGGAAATATTTTTAAAATATGTCGTTAAATAGATTTTTATCATTGAGAGAGAGAGAGAGGGAATAAAAAAATAAACTATTTGAATCTTTTCTCCGATAACGGTAATATTAAAAATTAAAATATATGTATTTAATTTTCTTAATAAAATAAATTAGGAAAATGAAAATTTGAAAAAAGTTTCGAAAAAGTTTTTAATGTGAAATTTTAATGCTTAAAAATGCGGGATTACCCCCAAAGGGTTGACAGGGAAAATAGTCGACAGGTCAAAGGACCGACAAGTCATTAACAAAAAAATTTTCACTTGTCCAAAACGTCGACAACTTTTTTGGGTAAGGTCAAAGGGTCGATAACTTTTTTTATAACTCGTCCAAATCGTCGACACAATAAATAGATATCGATTAATCGATAGATATTTATCATCATCACTCACGGGTCGGGGGGTACGGGGGGCAGATCCCCCCAGTAGACAAATGTTCGTGTGCCATGCATCTACTAAAATAATATATTAAACATTTAAAAAATATTCATAATTATTATAATTATAAAATTTAAAAATTAGGCTAACTTATCGATTCTATCGTTATAAAAAAAAAAAATACGGTTTGGTCAAACAGTCGACACTTTTTTTTCAAATGTGGCCAAAGTGTCGATACGTCGAAATTGAAAAGAAAAGTGATCGACACATTTTTTTCAAAAGTGTCGGCCATTTGGACTGTCGACCATTTTCCCTGTCGAAGTTTTGTGTATAGTGCCTAAAAATGGAATATTACCTTCAGGTGCTTTGGGTATTTATACTCTCGTGTTTCTGCCAATGCTCAGGTCAAATCTTCAGAGTCATCTTCAAACCGAAAATTTTATTAGATTTTCCCTGTCTGTTTTTCCCACGTATTTTTCTTTCCTTTCAAACTCTGTATCTGTTCCATTCACATGGAAGGAACATTCGACCTTCCTTTCATCTTATGGGTCTCGTGTAGTAACTTTCCTGTTTTAAAAAGGGCTTTATTAAAGAAATAATATAATTA
Organism: Armadillidium nasatum; assembly: GCA_009176605.1. Lineage (NCBI taxonomy): Eukaryota > Metazoa > Arthropoda > Malacostraca > Isopoda > Armadillidiidae > Armadillidium > Armadillidium nasatum. Next base: position 35,780 of record SEYY01022844.1, on the reverse strand, counting down.
TTTTTAATTTTTGTGATTTGCCTTTAAAATTACAGTTACTCGTTACGAACTAACTATTTCAACAAATTTCAGCTTTAATTCCATTTTTAAGAGTGATGTAATAATTTTAAACTGGCAACTGATGGAACCATTTCCTTCTTCTTCTACTCTTCTTATTTCCAGCAAAGGAACCAATGTCCAAGAAAAGTTTTTTAATCTGGAAGTAGGAACTATCATCTCTTTCTATCTGTCCGTCTCTGTCTCCTTCCACTGTTCGTTTTGTCTCTTTTGGTAGGCGATTTAAATCAACCTATTATAAACGGACGGTTTGCTTGACTTTTCTAATTCAAAATTAAATTTAGGATCAAATGCAAATAATATATATATATCATATATATATATATATATATATATATATATATATATATATATATATATATATATATATATATATATATATATTATATATATATACGTTCATATTATCAATCTGATTTCTGATCTACTTCTACTACTACAATTACAATTACTACTGCTACTATTACTTATAATAATAATAATAATAATAATAATAATAATAATAATAATAATAATAATAATAATAATAATAATAATAATAATTTCTCCTTTATAATTTTCCTTAATATAGTTTTCCTCTTTTTCCCATCTACTTTACAATTGTAATAGCTGTAAAATTTTTCTCGAGTTCATTTTTTCCTTTCTCGCTTTAAGAGCTTGACTTTCCATTTGCCAATATATTTCCGTCCTCTTCTTTCTCCATCGCTTTCGAGGCATCTGACTCTCCATTCCCCCTTTTAAGAAAGCTGTCATGCTTTATTTTCGTGTTCCCATCATTATTTACAGACTCCCTGTTATTAGCTGCACCGTCTTCGAAGGATACGACGTAAATATGGCGTATGTGTACGACTGGTGTGAATAGACGGCTCTCTTCCGTCGTTGTATTTATTTAAGTGTTTCCTTCGAATCGTTTTCGGTTTTTTAGGATAAAGAAAAGAGAGGATTTTTTGAAATAGGAATTCACGATTAAAAAAAAAAAAAGGGAAAAGGCAACGTGTTGTTGCTTATCATATTCTCAACGCAATTTTGGCTCGACCGAAAATGGAACTACAAGAGATTTTGGTATGAAGAAATATATTAAAATTCAAAAAAAAAAAAAAAAAAAAAAAAAATCATTCTTTTTATGTGATGAAATTTACTCAAGTGGTTTTATGACATTTAGAACGTTTGCAGTTTATTGAAATGTTAATTTAATGCACTAAAGGAAAAGTTATTTATTTTTTGGGTTTTCCCTTTCAATTTTATTTATAAAATTTCGGAATTTTTTTTTCCAAAAAGTAAAGATTCAAATGACAACAAATTTTTTATTCATTTTACGAGGTCAACATGTTAAAATTCGTGCTTTCATTTGATCTTTAATTATAAGATTATTATTATTATTATTATTATTATTATTATTATTATTATTATTATTATTATTATTATTATTATTATTATTATTATTAATTGTTATATTTTTATTATTCATTTTATTATTTTTTTTAATTTTATTAATTTCATTTTATTTTTTGCCTACTATTATTAATTTTTATTAATAATATTATAATATTAACAACAATAACAAAATTAATAACACTGGTCTGTATTTGAAAAAAAAAATTTAAGGGGTTTAAGGTTACTCAACGATTCTGATATCGTTTTTGCATCATGAATTTAGAAATGAATCTCATTTTCGTCAGTCAGGTCAAGTCTTTGAACTATCTCAATTTTTAGAAACATTATTAAAACAGCATTTTATTTATAAATCCTAATATTTCGCACTCAATAGCGGTTTTACCTATATATATATATACTATATATATATATATATATATATATATATATATATATATATATATATATATATATATATATATATATATATATATATATATATATATATATATATATATATATAATTTGTTTAGTGCAGATGTATATGATTATTCTTTCGACTTGTATGTCTGTATACCTTTGGAACAGTTATGTAATTTACTTTAATGTGCGCTAGTACCATATTTGCTATAAGGAATGTTTATTCATAAAATTGTTTTTGTTTTCATTGGCACATATTGATTTTAATTGTATGTCTTTCTCGTTAATTGCAGGCATAATTCGATACAGTTAAAGTATCCGGATGTAACTTCTCCAATTGAACCAGTAGCTTATGAACCAGGAATTCCAATTCCATCTCTTGCCTCAAAATTTAGGAACAGGTTCATCGTCTGATGCCGATGAACACATGGAAGGTAAACTTGTGGATGACATTATAAACATGAGTCTACGGGTGAGACATATCAACCTAAATCCTTAAGCCAAGCGGAGTTAAACGATTTAACACTAGATTTGCGTTTATCCAAAGAATCAGTGAAGTTGTTTGGTCACAACTTCGTGAAAAGAATTTATTAGCTCTTTGGAACTACAGTTTCATGGTAACGTAATCGTGATGAAGAAATGCGAAAATATTCTTCCTTTGTCTCTAGAATAGCCGAGCAGACAAAAAGCATTATTGTATAACGAGACTGGCTAGTAAGGTCATTTTTGGAACTCGGTTCCCCCAAAGTTGTGTTCCACGCTCTAGTGGATAGACGGAAGGTTTTATATTCACCGCTGCATATCAAGCTTGGAATTATGGAAAACTTTGTCAAAGCACTGTAGAGGTTATAGATTTCGATTTCCTGAGGAAAAAATTTTCACCCTTAGGAGAGGCAAAACTGAAAGCATGTGTTTTTGATAGGCCTCAGATCAGGGAAGTTATGAAAGATCCGATATTCAGTAAAAGTGTGGAAAGAAATGAGAGAGGTGCTTGGCTCTCATTCAAATCAATTGTGAAAAACTTTCTGGGCAATTACCAAATCCAGATTATGAACATATTGTGGAGGAGCTCTCGTAGAGCTTCCTGGCTCTTGGTGCACAAATGTCCATAATGTTGCATTTTCTGCACTATCATTTACAGCACTTTCCAGAAGATTGTGGTGGCTTTAGCGAGGAACAAGGAGAACGGTTCCATCAGGAAATTTGTGTAATTTAAGAGAGGTACCAAAGCAGATGGGATATCAGCATGCTTGTGAACTACTGCTGGCCCCTCAAGTGAGACATTCGAGAAGCGAAGCACACGAAAATCCTTGCAAAACCATTTATCCGCAACAAAGGTTCCCATTTGTCTTCTTTTTCTTAACTTTTACATTGATCGTGATTGTCAACATATTTTTATATGTATTTTATACATTTTCGGATAAGGTAAAGTTAATATTTGATAACAAAAATGTTTTGAATTTCAAATCAATTCCTTTCATAGTTATTTCCACTAAAGCTTTAATAAATAGCAAAAAAACTTGAACTGATAGAGAAAAATGAGTTACATACTTTGAATTCCGCATGCAAAAAAAAAAATTCTGAACCGTTGATAAACCTTAGATCTCTAAAATGTCGCAGGCCATTGTAATCAATCAAAAAAATCAAAAAACTTTTATTCAGGAAAATAGAAAAAAATTTACAATAAAGAACAAAATAAAAATACAAATAAATATTTTTAAAATATTTTGCTTCTTTTTAACGGAAAAGGGTTTCTGGGGTGACGAATTCTTCCCATGAGCCCAGATTTTGTTTCAAACATTCCAAATTCACCTACAAAAGTAAATATCATTTTATACTAGAAACATACATCATAACATCAAACCTATTTAGTTTATATAGATACATAGAAAAAATAAAATAAATAAGTTTATTAACAATAATAAAAATAGTAAATAGGATAGTATTAATAGTACTAATATAATAAATATAATAATAATAGTAGTACCAATAATAAGAAAAATAATAATAATAATAAAAATAACTAACTAGCAGCAATAATAATAACAATAATAATAATAAAAATAATAATAATGATAACAACAACAATAATAATAATAATAATAATAATAATAATAATAATAATAATAATAATAATAATAATAATAATAATAATAATAATAATAATAATAATAATAATAATAATAATAATAATAATAAATTAAAATAATGAAATCTAACAATTATGACTATTACTATTATAATAGGAACATTCACTACCCTCATCAACATTATCACTATTAATTGTAACTAATACTTAAAGAAGATACGTATACATAAGTACTCTTTAGTATTTCGGTAATAAGTATTTATTAATAGCTTTCCTAAAAGACCCTAAAGTGGGTGATTGCTGATAGTTTATAGGGAGAATATTCCACTCATAGATACCCTTGTATAAGATGGCCCTCCGAGATTTAATTAGGAAGTATTTTGCTTTGTCTAGTTTAAAGGATTTTGTGCTACTGAGATTGGTAGTTCTCACAGTTTGGTTCTGTATTATTAGGTTAGTTAGAAGTTGATTGGTACTTCCATTTATAACTTTAAAGATGTGGCTGCTTACAGAGAGAGTATAGATATCCTGAAGTTTCAGATTAGATAAATTTTTAAAATGTGGGGTTGAAACAAGTACTCATTGCACAACCCTCTATAATAAAAATGATAATAATAATAATAATAATAATAATAATAATAATAATAATAATAATAATAATAATAATAATAATAATAATAATAATAATAATAATTTCATTACTAATATTATTATTATTATTATTACTATTATTATTATTGTTATTATTCGCATTATTATTATTATTATTATTATTATTATTATTATTATTATTATTATTATTATTATTATTATTATTATTATTATTATTATTATTATATTTTGGGTTTATAGGACGAATTCGTCCCTCAAGAAACCCTTTTCAGTGATAAAAGAAAACAAAATTGTTAATGATAGATTTGTATTCTTATTTTGCACACTATTGTGATTTTTTCCTTTAAGATGAATAAAATTTTTTTATTTGATTTTTATTATTTGATTATATTATTATTTCTTTATTATTATTATTATTATTATTATTATTATTATTATTATTATTATTATTATTATTATTATTATTATTATTATTATTATTATTATTATTATTATTATTATTATTATTATTATTATTATTATATTATTATTATTATTATTATTATTATTATTATTAGAGTCGTATCTATTGTAAAGGTAGGAGTGATCATAGTAAATATTTAGTGAAATATTTGTAGATTAATATCAGAAAGATTATATTTCAATCAATTGATCTTCAAGATATTGACCATAATAATGATAATAATAATAATAATAATAATAATAATAATAATAATAATAATAATAATAATAATAATAATAATAATAATAATAATAATAATAATAATAAAGATAATAATAAAAAAAAAAAAAATTTTAATTAATAGCTTTTAAAATGTTTTGTTTACCCAGATTTAAATGTTATTTGCACATGTAGTGAACAGGTTTACAAGATTTTCCAATTTCGGTAATATGTTGGTGATTACAGGTTTGACAACAGTCAAACACATCCAATGGGTTTCTTTTTGTTTCATTGCCCCTTTCTAAGTTTGTTCCTATAACATTCAGCTTTTTAGATACAAGTTCTACCTGAGTGTTTGATCTAGGATTATTTCAGATGTTCATCATAGTTGAGGTGTTAATTGTGATTCATCAATTATTGGGTTCATTTGTAGGGTTTCTTTCTCCTTATAAATGTTACTACAATAATTTTATTTGAATTCATGTCTAAACTTCTGTCTAGGAACCATTTAAAAACTAGCTTTAGGGAATTCTGCCTCAATTCTATTAGGATCTCTGTGTACTTCTTATAATAAGTAAAGATCATTGTCATTCACTAAGTCTGGACATAGTTCATTATAGGTGTGACAACACCTTGTGACCGTAGCAACATTGTCTTAAGCACTGATTTTACCAAGTCAATTATTGTTATCGAATTATTGTTATTATTAGTATCTATCGGCTGCAGTCTTGTATATTGATTAAAAATGAGGTATTATTGAAAGCATCTAACATGTCCAGGAAGGTGTACATTGACACCTCTTATGTTCCAGCATGGACACTAAGTTGCAAGAGGTTTACTATTGATTTCCCTGGTTGAATGACCCAATGGCTAGAGTGAGGTTCCATTTTTCATTGAAGTTTCCACTCTTATATGGTTGATAAATTAGTACTTTCTTCATCTTTTTCAGTAAGTACGAAAATTGGCTTATAGGTAGATGTGATCTGGTGATAAAAAATACCACTACTCCCTTCCTTGGGATAGAAAGTTTTACCTTCTTTCACACGTAGGAAATTTATCCTAAGGAGTAGTTTCACCTGAAAAAGAACACTCCACTACAAAACAAAGAAATTGAGGAGCTAACAGAAGGTTTTTGGTGTTACATAACACTCTCTTGAGATTTGAACCTTGTTCGGGGAAAAAAGTTATGCGATATTTCCAATAAAGATTAAAATAGGCCTCTTTTCTGAGAGAAACATTACGATTCGTCCAAGAAAGAAGACGCTTCAGTTATTTCAATGGTTTGGTCTAGAACATAAATGAAGAATTAAGATTTTAAAGTTTTGAAAAGAGAAATGTTCTTTCTTCCCTAATTTTAAATACGAGTAACATAAGAGGGTCTTTGTTCTAAGGTTCTCTGAATAGTTTTCTCACTTTGCTTTAAGATGGTATTTTTCAAATGAAGAAGCATAAAGAGAAATGTATATGAAGCCATTGACAAAAAAAAAAAAAAAAAAAAAAAAAAAATATATATATATATATATATATATATATATATATATATATATATATATATATATATATATATATATATATATATATATATATATATATATATATATTATATAATATATATATATATATATATATATATATATATATATGTGTGTGTGTGTGTGTGTGTGTGAATGTGTGTATATAGTATAAACAGATAGATAGGTAGATAGATAGACATAAAATGTATAATGAATATTTAAAAAGTACTGAAAATTGTGTCAAAACAGTAAAGAAAAGTTTAAAATTTGTTCCAATAATCTATAGTCTCCACTTTAAGAACTTAATCTATAAAAACAATTTTGTTGTTTTTTTGTGTGTGTGTTTGTTTTCGATTCAATTCAATTCAAAAGCTTTCTTTGTTCTCTCCCTTCCTCTCTCTCTCTCTCTCTCTCTCTCTCTCTCTCTCTCTCTCTCTCTCTCTCTCTCTCTCTCTCTCTCTCTCTCTCTCTCTCTCTCTCTCTCTCTCTCAATAGTTTTGCTTTGTTTCTCCCTTCTATTCTTTTATAATTTTTGTGAGTGGAACTGTTCTATTGCTTCCCTATTTTATTTTTCGTTCTCTTTTTTTTTAGCTTTACTTTTTTTTTTAAATTTGACTTGTCATATCAACTACTCTATTTCTTTCTTTATTTTTTTCCTTTTCCCAAAAATATTTCAAACTTTTACTTCTTGTTCCTTTCTCCCAACTTTCATCTCTCTCTCTCTCTCTCTCTCTCTCTCTCTCTCTCTCTCTCTCTCTCTCTCTCTCTCTCTCTCTCTCTCTCTCTCTCTCTCTCTCTCTCTCTCTCTCTCTCTCATGCAATCATAACATTGGTTTAAAAGAGTCCCACCAGAAGACGGAAAAGCGTTCGGAAATTTTGGTAAATATTTATAAAGCCAACGTTGAAATTCTTTATGAAAACGTCGCCTTAAAACACGAATTGTGTTTCGCACCAAAACCAAATAAAATACTTTCAAACTTTCAAGTCTTTATGTTGCTTTATTTTAGGTCAAAAGATCTTCTGCAACATTATTATTATTATTATTATTATTATTATTATTATTATTATTATTATTATTATTATTATTATTATTATTATTATTATTATTATTATTAATTATTAATTATTTATTATTATATTATTATTATTATTATTATTATTATTATTATTATTATTATTATTATTATTATTATTATTATTATTAATTTTATGATTGTTAATACTATTATTATTGTTATTATTATTATTATTCTTATAACTATTATTATTATCATTATTATTATTATTATTATTATTATTATTATTATTATTATTATTATTATTATTATTATTGTTATTATTATTCCCAATGTTTACAATATTGTCCAAAATAAAGAAATATGAAGAGTCTATATTTTGTTTCTAGTTTTTATTTTATTTTTTATTATATTAGGGCTCAGATTTCTCTTTAAACTCGCGATAAAACTTAATTTATGAGTTGTATTTATTATTTCAAATATCTATCTTTATATCCATCCGTAAATCCATCTATCCATCCATCCATCGATCCATCCATCTATATATCTATCTATCTATCTATTTATCTCTCTATCTATCAATCTATCCTATCCATCTATTCATACATCCATCTATTTATCCATTCATTTATTCATCCACCCTTCTATCTATCCATCCATTTATCCATCCATCCATCCATTCATCTATCCATCTATCTATCTATCTATCTATCTATATCTATCTATCTATTTATCTCTCTCTCTCTCTCTCTCTCTCTCTCTCTCTCTCTCTCTCTCTCTCTAATATATATATATATATATATATATATATATATATATATATATATATATATATATATATATATATATATATATATATATATATATATATATATATATATATATGACATATAGAAGATATGACAGGCTTTTTGTATTTTAATATGGCATCAATTTTTTGGAGGGGGAAAAAATTATAAAAAGTGTAAATTGACACGGGTTAAATTTAAATTGACATATATATATATATATATATATATATATATATATATATATATATAATATATATATATATATATATATATATATATATATATATATATATATATATATATATATATATATATATATATATATATATATATATATATATATATATATATATATATATATATATATATATATATATATATATATATATATATATATATATATATATATATATATATATATATATATATATATATATATATGGCCAGAGTGCATATTAGCAACCATGCATAACTCAAAAACTTCTAATCGTACATTAAAAAGGATTGTAATTTTGAAATCCTTGGAGAATTTTTAGTAAGGAAAAGTGGAATATTAAAAAAACTTAGAAGTTCGTTCCTATTAGCTGGAAATAAATATTTTATATAAAATGGAGATCATTTCATAAAAGCTCTTTTGAATAAAAAGAAAATAAAAACATTGAGCGGGGTTTAATTGAACTGTGATTGGCTGAACCTGAAATGAGTTACAGTTCTTTATATATGAATATAGAATCGTACGTCATGATTGTACGTTTGGCAGTAGGCTACTATAACACGGCAACGAATCCATCTATCAGTTATTTTTGTTATAATATAAGTCTAACTAAGTTCTTTAGAAAACTAAATTGCAAAAAAAAATATGTAAAAAAAAAAAATAATTTTTTTGGCTTTGGTACGACGATTTCTATTTTATAAATAGAATTTATCTTACCAAAGCCATTTTCTCTTATTTAAATTGTTTTTACATTTTTTACTATTTTCCTTCTGAAAATTCCCCAAGGATTTCAAAAATGTTATCCTTTTTTCGTACGTTTAGTAGTTTTTGAGTTATGCACGGCTGCTAATGTGCACTCTGACCTATATATATAATAATATATATATATATATATATATATATATATATTATATATATATATATATATATATATATATATATATATATATATATATATATATATATATATATATATATATATATATATATATATATATATATATATATATATATATATATATATATATATATACTACTGCAAGGTGTAGTCAGTCTACTGTACTGCGAGCCCTTTGCTTCATATACCATCATTTCTTTATTTTTTGGTACTAGGGTAATACTGGACAAATAGTGTTCACATTTCTAAGCACTCTGGTGAGAAGAGGACCTTTTTAAGTTAATTTATATCTGTTACTGAATTAAAAATAAAGATGAAAATATATGGGACCTATTTTGTTTCATGTTTCCATTGATAATTTTGCTAAAAATGAGCTTAAAATGACTTTTTATGGTTTATATAAATTAAATTTTATTTTTATCGATTAATCTAAAAATTTCTTTTCTTTCGAATAGTACTTTTAGGCATTTTACAACCAGCCTAAAATAACCAAACTAAGCCTAACCCAAATTAGCATAATGTACATAGCGTATCCTAACTAAACCTAGCATGTTAAAAAAGAAAATGTTATATTTAACAGGAAAAAAGACATGCTAAATCTAGTGACTTTCAAACCATTAAAAGTCATTTAAAATAAAATAAAAACACATCAAAACCAGAAAACATTTTATAAACTCATTTTAATTGATATCAATAGGAACATAAAATGGAAAAGACCAAAGTTTGCATATTATATATATATATATATTATATATATATATATATATATATATATATATATATATATATATATATATATATATATATATATATATATATACAGATCGCAGCCACTCACAGGCAGAGCCCTTTTCAAGGAGGGGGAACACACAAGGGGAAAAAATCACTCAAACACAGACTTAACGTACATCCCTCGGTGGGCACAGACGGAAGCCTTGAAGAGAGGAAGATTAAAAACAGGAGGAAAAATAGATGACGGTAGAGAGTTCCACAGAACAGAGATGACTGGAAAGAGGGAGGCAACAAAATGGGCTAGACTGGGGTTTCCTACATTCCACACAAAATTCGTGCGAAAGCAGAGCACCCCTTGTGCAGCGAGGACAACGCAACGGTGGAGGAATGAGAGAGGCCAATTCCCTCAAGCACCTGCTATTGTAGTACCTATAAAAAAGAGATAGTGCGCCAACGTCACGTCACAGAAAATTTGAAAGTAGGGGCAGTTTATTAATCTTTTAGCTTTAGACTCAACCCTATCCAGAAGAGAGGAGGAGCTGGAGCCCCCCCAAATGTGAGAACGCTACTCCATACAAGGGCGAATAAGACCCTTATATATTTGGAGTAACTGTTCAGAGGAAAAAAAATTCTCGCAACCTGAACAGAATTCCCAGCTTCTTAAAGGCCGATTTAACAACCATTGTGATATGTGGTTTAGAAAACAGTTTATTGTTTATGTTTAGACCAAGAATGTTAATGTTATTTACAGGTGAGACGGGAGAGCCATCGAAGAGGATAGGAAAGTTGGGAGGTGTTTTTGAGAGAGAGATGTGAAATAGTTGAGTTTTTAAAGAGTTTAATTTCACAAGGTTGTTATTACCCTACTGGGAAATTAAATCCAGATCAGCAAGAATAGAATCGGAAAGTTGAAGACGAGAAGCAACTCTAGAAGCAAAAGAGGGAGCAGATTTGAAATGAGTAGAGGAATGTTGAGATGGATCATCAGCATAAGTGTGAACAGAGTTAGAAGTGCAGTTGAGAAGATCGTTAATGAAAAGTAAGAATAAAGTTTTGGAGATAAAACAGAACCCTGAGGAACACCACAGTTGACAGAAAAGGAGGAAGAGGTCGCTCCATCTACAACTGCCGAAATGGAACGATCTGAGAGAAAACTAGACAAGAGTAAGCAAAGGGAAGGAGGAAACCCAAAGGAAGGGAGCTTGGAGAGCAGCGACGCATGGATATGTCAAGAGCCACCACACAAGACTCCCCGAAGTTCCTAAGGGCAGAAGACCATAGATCATTAAGATAGAAAAATATGTCACCAGTTGACCTCGAACGTCGAAGCCAAATTGGTGATCTGAGGGAAGTGAATGAGACTCCAAATGATCAAGGAAATAAGAGTTGAGTAGAGTATCAAAAATTTTAGACAGAAAACAGTTGAAAGCTATAGGTCGATATTTAGAAGTGTGAGAGTGGTTACTTTTTTTCTGGTTCGGCTGAAAAAATGCGCGCTTACAACATTGAGGAAAAGTATTAGTATTAAGGCAAAGAGATTAGAGATGAACGAGGAAAGGCTTAACTCGAAAGCACGCTCGGTAAGAACACGAAGGGGAATGCCATTCTGGCCACTGACCTTCCTGGCTTTCATAGATTTCAGGATCCGATTGCACCCGGTCATAAGTAATCACAGGTAGAGACATGGGAAACCTGAGAGGAGAAGTAGGAGGATGGATAGATACCAGAATCAGTAGGAGAGCAATGTAGGTCAGCTCACTTCCTTTTTGTGAAAGTACGATTAGTCCGTCGAAGAATATCCTTTCAACGATTCCCAGCTGAATGAAAATTAGCCAAAATGAAAGAAGAAGGAGAGTTTTTCCACTCACGATAAGTAATGTATCTCTCCCGAAGGACAAGAAAATAATTGCCATCAAACCATGGATTTTGAGGAGAGAAAGATTTAGTTGAAAATGGAATGAATCTGTCCATCCCATCAAGGATCACAGCCTCTACCTTTCCAGCAGAGATAGAAGCGTCCCCCGAGACAAAGCAAGATTCAATACAATGGTAGTTAGCAAAGAAGCGACACGTTGCCCCTCCCAATTAATCCGATAAAAGTGCCAGAAAGTACGTTTAGGGTATTGTGGAGCTGTTCGAGAGAAAGAATTATAACTAAGAGCTATAAGATTGTGGTCAGAGTTACCAATAGGAGGGAAAATGGTGTATTTATATCTAGGAGTAGTGATGAAGCATAAATCAAGTGTGTTCAAGAACTGGTTAGGACGATTTGGAATGTGTGTGGGTTCCCTAATCAACTGCTTCAGATCATCGAGAATGCTGAATTATTTGGCCTCATTCCCACCTGTATCAGTATGAGAGGAGTCCAACCATTCGGTGTGGTGTACGTTGAAATTCCCTAAGTAGAGGACTTCAGCATTTGGGTGAGAAGAAGTAATAGTCTCGTAAGAAGTAGTAAGATACTGAAAAAGAACTGGAAAATCTGTTCCATTAGGGAAGCAATAGCAGAAACACAAGAGAATTGTAGGAAGACAGATTTTAAGCCACAAAGCGTCGAAATTAGGAGATTTTTGATTTACGAGACGTGTCACAGGAGAATTAATGTTAATATTGGTACAGACTCCACCATTTAGTCGGAAATTGTGAAAAAAAGTTGTTGTTGGAGATATTGAGGTTGTTAGAAAAAAAATCCCTGTCCAACTGAGTCTCAGACAGAAGCAGAAGGTTTTAGCTCTTAGTTATAAAGCTTTACCCCAAACAGCTCCATCATGCCCTAAACGTACTTTCTGGCACTTTAATCGGGTTAATTGGGTGGCAATGCGTCGCTTCTTTGCAAAAGCTAACATATATATATATATATATATATATATATATATATATATATATATATATATATATATAT
>SEYY01022844.1:12500-20000 GCA_009176605.1 Armadillidium nasatum | reverse complement strand
ATATTTAAGGTATGGGATCTCTACCACAATATAAACAATTAAGGTCATATAAAAATATTTTTAAAATTAGTTTATATCCGAGATATCAGATGTTAAAGACGTATGTATCTCTCTGAACATTAGCATACGTTCATTTGTTGAAAAGGGTAGCACATTTCTGTCATTCCGTATTAGACTCTGTGGGTGTAGGGTACTCATCAGATTGTCTCGCTCTGTGCCTATACGAGTGAGTGAATTGTGTGTGTCGGTTCAAGTGGATTATAATGGGTGACACCACGAATGTGTTCACATTTGCAGAACAAATTAGACATGCTCTTAACGTATGGCGAGGTACATCAAAATAATCTTGAAGCCGTTCGAAAATATTGTGAAAAAAATCCCAACTGAAGAATACCAAAACGTAAAAGGTTTGAATCAATTGAAAGATGTCTCAGAGAAAATGAGACGTTAAACTCTCTACGAGTAAACGCAGGTCCGGTCAACAAAGAATTAGACGAACTGCTAACGTTGAAGAAGAAATACTCGAAGCTGTCAGTTATCTCCTAGTACTAGCACCAGAAGATTGTCTCTTCATTTCGGTGTGTCCTCTTACCAGCAAATGGCGAACATTACGTGAACAACAACTGTACCCATATCACGTTACTCCTGTGCAAGAACTGCTACCACATGATTATAACAAGCACAGACATTTCTTCCAGTGGTTAATTCGAAAATGCACACGAGATCCTATCTTCCTGAGCCGCATTCTCGTTACCGATGAATCCTGCTTTACGAGAAATGGGATTACTAATTATCGAAACACCCATACCTGGGATGATAAAAACCCTCATACGACTGCTACTACACATTACCAACATACCTTTTCATTAAATGTCTGGTGTGGTCTTCTAGGCGACAATTTAGTCGGCCCCTTCTTTTTGCCACCTAGGCTTTCAGGAGTTTCTTACCTGCAGCTTTTGTAGGATAATCTCCCTGAGCTTCTACAAGATATTCCGATTGCCAATAGGCAAGGGATGTGGTTTATGCATGACGGTGCAACGGCGCACTATTCGCATATTGTCACAGATTATTTAAACACAACGTATGGTCACCGATGGGTAGGGTTCAACAGTCCTGTTAAATGGCCACCACGATCCCTTGATTTAACGCCACTGGATTACTTTCTGTGGGGCTGGATAAAGTCTATGGTTTATTCTACGTCTGTGGAAACGCAAGAAGAGCTACAAAATTCGGATCGAGGTTGCCGCAGCAACTATCAGGCTTCATCCTGATGCTATACTAGGTGCCAGAGAAGCATGGATACGTCGTGCAGATTGCTGCATTCAAGAAGATGGAAACCACTTTGAACAGTTACTGTAAATGATGTCCTGCGAAATACATAACTGTATGACCCAATATCACGTTAATAAAGTATTTTGTGCCATATGTTTATATGACCTTTATTGTTTCTAATATTGTAGGGAACCCATACCTAAAATATTGCCGTGCAATTCCGAAACACCCTGTATATATATATATATATATATATATATATATATATATATATATATATATATATATATATATATATATATATATATATATATATATATATATATATATATATATATATATATATATATATATATATATATATATATATATATATAATATATATATATATATATATATATATATATATATATATATATATATATATATATATATATATATATATATATATATTATATATATATATATATATATATAATATATATATATATATATATATATATATATATATATATATATATATATATATATATATATATATATATATATACGTTATCGGATGTAAAATATTTAATAATATTAATTTTTAATGAAATTATTATATTCCATCGTATATTATCTTCTATATATTATATATATATATTATTATATATATATATATATATATATATAGTATATATATATATAATATATATATATATATATATATATATTATATATAATATATATATATATATATATATATATATATATATATATATATATATATATATATATATATATATATATATATATATATATATATATATATATATATATATATATATATATATATATATATATATATATATATATATATTATCAGGGTGGGTCAAAACATACTTTTTATTAAAATTGTCAAAACTACGCTATGCACATGCGTTAATATCATGGTCTGATACTGTGTGCAAAATTTCAGAGATATGCAGCCCCCCATACCCCCTTGCACACATTACCTCATTTTTACGTTATTCTCGATTCTAAAATCAATCTCAAAGTGTAATTTACTCCCCATCTCCTGTTTAGTTATGTAGGGCATACAACATATTTACATATAATCTCACACATACACATGCTCAAATGTTATGGAAGAAGAGACATTGGAAATAGAGGAAAGTGGAAACGATGAAGAATTTCTTCCAAGAATTTGAAATTAAGGAAAGTTCTCGGAATAAATTTATGAATAAACATTTAGCGAAAATAACTGAGAGGTTTTGTGCAAGCTTTTGAAACACTGCTGCTATACTCAATGCAGCATTAAAAGAAATGGGGATACTGAATGAAAGTAATATGTTGGATAAGAAAAAAGTTGAAAGAAAGATGAAAAGTGTTGGATAAAAGGTGTCTTCAAAATGAAGTTAGAAAAGACTCAAATTGAATGAATTTTATTTGAAGGCAGAGAAGATCAAACTAAAAGTAAAGATGGAACTGAATTGGAAGAGCATTATGTTATTATAAAAGAACCAGATGATATTTACATGACTCATGTTACATCGGGAATAGCCCGATGTATTACTGATGAAATAATAACTTTCTTAATTGATTCACATAGCGAGATTTCCCTAAAGCTATTCTTTGCGACGGGACTCTAGTTAACACTGGAAGAGTTGGTGGGGTTTTGAGACTGACTGAAATATATTTCGAGACAATTGATGGACAACCTCAGAACCAAGAACTTTTAAGGGTGCCATTGGAAATAAAATTGAAGAAGATGTAATTAAGCTGGGGATAGTTGATTTTGAACTTGTAAACATTAGCCTTGAAAAAATTTCCGAAGATATCGTTAACAAAATTTGCACTGACCAAAATTTTTTGTATAAATGTGTATTAGTATAAACTCAGGGAATATATCGCCATCATTATCCAAGAAATCTCCAGGCACACTTCATCATGCCAGAAGGCTAGCAAAAACAAACTGGATCTTATGGTTATACGTTTCCACAAAACATCCTATCAAAGCTCTTCAAAATCTAATAAATATAATAATGAAAGTTTACGCACCAGGGTGGTTTTGGATAAAGTCACATCCAAAGGCAACTAATGGAGCATGTAATTTTTGGTACCTGATATACTAACTTATAGACGTGAACTAAAAACATGCAATGATTATGGAACGTGTACTAAGAAACATATGGTACTTTGCTCATCCTGAGAATGTATTTTTTACAATGTTATATCTGACACAAGAAACACGATAAGAGATTTAGTTGTTCAACGAATTTTTCAAGCTAGAGCAAGGAATTCCAATGTAAGAGTTTATGAACTATCTAAAACACTAAGCTTTAATGCAGATTGATTATTCAAAAGTTATTGATCGGGAAAAGGAAACGGTCACACAGCCACCTGTTTAACAGAATTTAACTATTGGCAAAATAAAACAATTTGTAAATGAGCCAATTAATACTGTTTTGCTTCCATGCCACAGCCAGGGTGTAGAGCATGGAGTAAATGCAGCTACACAAGAATTACAAGTAGGAATTGGATATGAAAGCAGACATGAGTGTTCTTTGAATGTAATGCAGTCCAGAAAAGAACTTAAAAAATTCGACAATATAATATATATATATATATATATATATATATATATATATATAATATATATATATATATATATATATATATATATATATAATATATATATATATATATATATATATATATATATATATATATATATATATATATATATATATATATATATATATATATATATATATATATATATATATATATATATATATATATATATATATATATATATATATATATATATATATATATATATATATATATATATATATATATATATATATATATATATATATATATATATTATATATATATATATATATATATATATATATATATATATATAATATATATATATATATATATATATTATATATATATATATATATATATATATATATATATATATATATATATATATATATATATATATTATATATATATATATATAATAATATATATATTTATTATTTAATTATTATATATATAATTGTATATATAATATATATATATATATATATATATATATATATATATATATATATATATATATATATATATATATATATATATATATATATATATATATATATATATATATATATATATATATATATATATATATATAACCTCTTGTGGGCAAAGGTCAGAAGCCTACTAAATTTTATACCAAAATAAGGGGGAAAATCAGAAATTTAGTCAAATTACAGGTCGACATATCCCGATACACGGCGGTCAAAGGTGTGTAAGTCATAGGAAGTTGGGAAAATAGATGAATTAGTGTATGTTCCACACGTTACCAGTTAAGTACGTGTAGTATTGAGCAGAGTGGTAAAGTTTGGTTTCAGAGAATTGAACAGAGAAAGGATGAGACCATGTAGAAAGGATTGTGGCACGAACTCTTCTTAATGGATCAGGTATACGAAGAGATAGTTCAGAAGAGCAGTGACCATGCTAACAGCGATAAAATTGAGAGAGTGACTCATCAATTCGATAGACAGAAAGAGACTTGGAAAGAATTAGTGAGAGCAGGAGAGTTGATAAGAAGAAAAGCACAAGTCTCCACCTTCTCAAGTAGAGCTGTATGAGTGAAATTAACCTAGGTGCATGATGTATTCTCCATTCAGAGGCGAACAATTCCATTATAAAGTGTAAGCAACTTAGATGGCGTAAAAAAATCACGAAGGCGCTTCAGAACACTTAACCTCTTAGAGGCTTGTTTAGAAAGAGAAGTAATGTGATCCTTCCAAGAAAGATCACGAGAAATAAAAACACCGAGAATATTGACGACAGATGAAGGCTTGAGTCGTGTGTTTTCGAAGAAGATATCATAGTTGTGTCGAGTAGAAATATGGAGGTATTGAGTTTTTGAGGCATTGAAAACAACCATGCTTTTCTCTGCCCCAATTTGAAATGAGAGAAAAATCAGAAGTGTGTTGCTTAAGGCCACACTTCCTGCATCAGTTAACTTCTGTTGGGAGGGGCGTTTCTCAAAATAAAAGGAGTAATGGAGGGAAAAGTCATCGGCATAGGGGTGGATAGGGGACGAAGCAATAGAGAGAATGTCATCGATGAAAAACAGAAAAAAGAGTTGGGGATAAGATAGATCCATTAGGAACACCATTATTTGTAGACTTAAAAGAAGAATGGTGGCCGTCTACAACAGCTGCTATGGAACGTCCAGAAAGGAAATCAGAAAGAATTGTCATAGAGAGGAGGATAGATTCCGAAAGAGGGAAGTTTGGAAATCAAAGTTTTGTGCCAGACTCTATGGAAGATCTTCGATTGTCTAGCGTCACAGTGAAAGAATCACCGAAACCCCGAAGAGCGGAGGGCCAAGAGTCAGAAAGAAAGGAAAGAATATCACCAGTAGAGCGTTCTTTACGAAAGTCATACTGGCGATCAGAGATAAGATTAGAGGATTTAAGGTGTTTCCAAATCTTCCTGTTAAGGATAGATCCGAAAACTTTAGAAGAAACGGACGTTAAAGAAATATTACGATAATTAGAGGGTTCTTCTTTCTTCGGCATAGGCTAAAGGAGCGCACGTTTCCAGCAAGAAGGGAAGGTCGAAGTAGAAAGGCAAAGAGGAAATAGATTACCAAGGCACGATGCAAGTTTGGAAGCACAAATTATGAGAACAGCAGTAGGAATAACATCAGGACCATACGCCTTCTTAGTGTTAAGCTCAGAGAGAGCAGAAATGACATCTTTAGAAGAAATTACAATGTTAGGCATAAATGAGTTGGAGGGGGTTGAAGGAGGAGGAATAGCTCCGGAATCGTCTAAGGTAGAGTTAGAGGCAAAAGTATGAGCGAAGAGTTCAGCTTTAGTAGAAGGTTATATGGCAGTTGTGCCATCAGAAAAGACTAGAGGGAAAGAGGAAGAAACAAAGTTAGAGTTAACATTTTTTGCAAAATGCCAGAAAGGGCGAGAGGAAGAGGATCCAGAAAGATTATTGCATTTTCCGACGGAGAAAAGTTTTTGGTATCTCGAAGAATAGATTTTGCACGATTCCGGGATGAAATATAAATTGAATGAGTTTCAGGAGTTTGAAGACGACGGTAATCTCTGAAGGCAGCATCCCTACGGCGGATAGCGCGTAAACAATTAGAGTTAAACCAAGGTTTTTTTTAGGTTTAGTAGAAGGGAAAGAAAATGGAGTGTACGCCTCCATGCCAGAAAGAATCACCTTGGTTATGCTTTCAGCACCCTCCGAGGGACCCCTCCCACGGAAGCAATAATCATTTCATGGAAAATCAAAGAAGTATGACCGCAAGTCCGACCAGCTTGCAGCACCGAATGCCACAAACGTTTCCTTTCAATAGAAGGGGGTCTTTCCTGCGGAAGACTTGAAGTGATAGAAGAGGATACAGAAATAAGAAGATGATCGGATGAACCCAGAGGAAGAAAGAGTTTAACAGTATAAGCAGAAAGATTTAGAAGTTAGATAAAGGTCTAGAATGTTGGGTTCATCTCCAAGACGATCAGGGATACGAGTAGTGAGCTGCACCAATTGAAGGTGGAAGGGAAATGGAAGGCACGTTCACCAGTTGTATCTTGAGAACTAGATGAAAGCCATTGGCTGTGGTGAACATTGAAATTACCTAATATGATGATTTCCGAGAAAGGAGAAGAAGAGAGAATGTGCTCTATTTTGGAGTTTAGATAGTCAAAAATTTTGGATAGTCAGTAGAATTAGGAGATAAATAAACAGAACAAATTAATTTAGTCGTAGAAAGCCTAAGCCACAAGGTAGAAAATTCAGAAGACTCCAAATTAGAAGCACGAGAAGCAGACAACATCGTTGCGCACGTATGCGCAACAACCGCCTTTGGCTGAAAATTGAGGATAGAGACAGTAGGAAGAAACAGAAAAGAGTTTGCTATCAGAACGCTCAAACATCTGAGTTTTGATCAAGAATACGAGGTAAGGTCTAGAAGAAGAAAAATGATGTTCAACAAAGTGGAAATTGGAATGAAGACCAGCGAATGTTGCAGAAATTAATGAAAAAGACAGACCATGCATCCGGAACAGCCTTCTGCAAATTCCTTGTGGTACCCACCCCATCACCGGAGACCACCAACTCCCATGTGGTGATGGGGGAAGAGGTGGATGAGGGGTTATCTTTGGTATACGCCCCTCTTTGGATTCTCCGAGG
>SEYY01022844.1:0-5000 GCA_009176605.1 Armadillidium nasatum | reverse complement strand
TGCTCCCTAACTTTGGTGGAAATTTTGATAGACCCCTGCCTTGCTTACCAGAGATTATATATTATATATATATATATATATATATATATATATATATATATATATATATATATATATATATATATATATATATATATATATATATATTATATACTATATATATATATAATATATATATATATATATATATATATATATATATATATATATATATATATATATATATATATATATATATATATATATATATATATATATATATATATATATATATAATATATATATATATTATATTATATATATATATATATATATATATATATATATATATATATATAATAATAAAAATTAGGAATATAAAGAAAGCTATTTTTTAAAAAGATGGTTTATTGCAGAATTTATGGGAGATTAATTTTTTAAACTAGAAGAAATCAGTCGAATGTAATCTCTCCAAAATTTGCAGAAATAGCACTTGATCATCGAAAAATGCTTCTCTGTAAAAGTATACAAAGAACAAAATTTAGTTTTAAATAGGAACAAGAACAACCTTATCAAGAAAGAACACAGATTTAAGAAACTTACATAAAATCACTTTGATTGTTTCGTTTTGAGAAACATTTAGTTTCTCAGGAGGAGTCGAACAAATTGTATCCGTGTTCCTCTCGGAGAAGTTTAGTTCTTGCTTTTTCGACTGCTGTTGCACCAATATTTAACTACAAAAAGAAAAATATTTCGAAGAAGTTAAATTACAGAAATATATTAAATCCAATCTTTTGTAATTAAACTGAGCAATCACTTTTAAATTGACTTTCGAAACTGTGAAAGCTTATTGAGAACTTTGCTTTATGATAATCTTTGGTTACAACAACAGGATGATAACTGTTCAATATAATATGAAAACTTTTCGTTAAGACTTCAAAAAGAGAACTTTCCTATACGGAATTGACTTGAGAACTGTTCTATATAATATCAGAATGAGAACTTTACTTTACGAAAGCAAAAAGAGAACTGATTTTTTTAAACAATAGCAACTTTCCATTTTACTTTTTGTGCTAAGTAATTTTAGATTTTATCTATATGATTTTTTTTTAGCTATTTAAATATTGTAATTTTTAAAATATATATATATATATATATATATATATATATATATATATATATATATATATATATATATATATATATATATATATATATATATATATATTGGTATTCAAGTTCTCGGCTTCCACTGGGGAAAAAAGTTAATTCTACCTCTCCCTGCATGCCTCATTCCATACATAAAAATTTGATGCTCTACGGGGAAAATTGTATTTCTCTAGAATTTTCTACACTTAATCTAATAATTTGAAAGTGACAAAGTAATTTTCAAATAAAAAGTAAAATTTTCCCTTTATGTTTGACACAAAATAATATTAGGAAGAATGACAAATTATACCTTTTTCATTTTTCTATGTATTTTTCTATGTTAGTTTCGTTCAAAAACATTTCAACGAGGGCGAATTTGTTGATGGTTTTCTCAAACATCTGAATGCATTGGTAAAGCAGAGTTTCATTTGCAATGTCATAACTATTCATTTTCAGTTTCCGAGAGATAAAAATATAATAGATTAAAACATACGAACATGCGAATCATGATTATTCGTCCTCCATTTCAAATTCCATTGCCTTGATAAATATCTACGAGTCCATCTCAAACATTGAGTTGATTGGTGATTTAGGCCCATCATGTTTTATATACCTGGTTATTCATTTTTTTAGAAGGAACATCTTTTAGAAAGTCAGAAGAATGCTTTCGAATTGATTCTTTTAGGCAATGTCTATAAGACGTTATAGAGCGACAAATGACCCAGCGAGTCAGTCACTATAACAATATCAGCCCACGCATTGATCCTGAACTGTTTTTTTTTTTTTATCTCTTTCGGTGGCCAAAGGCCAGAGGCCTACCAAATTCCACCCAGAGTTGGGAAATATCCTATCTTGATCGGAAGGAGGCCTACATGTCCAGATAGCCGGCGATTGAAAGTATGCAAGTCAAAGGAAGTTGGGAAAACAGGTAAAGTGAGTGTGTTCCAGAATTTACCAGTAGAGTATATGTAAGATTGAGCATAGCGGTCAGAGAGTTGGACAGAAAGGATAGCGACTGTGTAGAAAGACGTGTCGTACGAACTCTTCTCAATGGAAGAGGTATGCAATGAGAGAGTTCAGAAGAGCAGTGTCCCTTGTAATAGCGATAGAAAAGAGAGAGTGACGCAACAATTCGACTGGAAGAAAGGGATTGGAGAGTGTTAGTAAGAGCAGGAGAGTTGATGAGACGAAAAGCCTTAGACTCCACCTTCTCAAGGAGAGCTATATGATTGGAACCAACCCAGATGTGTTGAAGCATACTTCATACAGGGGCGAACAATACCCCTATAGAAAGCAAGAACTGGGGTGGCTTGAAGTAATTCTGAAGGCGCCTGAGAGCAACCAACCTCTTAGTAGCTTGTTTAGAAAATGAAGTAATATGATCTTTCCATGAAAGATCACGAGAAAAGGATACGCGAGAATATTAAGAACAGATTAAGATTTGAATTGTGTGTTTTCGAAGAAGACATTATAGTTGTGTGGAAGACTGTGTCGAGTGGAAACATGAAGGAATTGAGTTTTTGATGAATTGAAAACAACCATGTTTACTCTGCTCCAGTTTTCTATGCTCTTTTCACTTCAACAGTCTAATGGGAAAACATTAATTATTCAAATTATACAGGTGTAGGAATTCTTTCTAATGCAACTATTCACCCTATGTCCATTCACGAAAGTATTTCCAGTCATATTTATTCCCGTACATATAACAGATATGAATGTATTAGTCTTACGACCAAGGGAAGTACACCACAAGTGTAAGTATATCGAACATTTAAAATACAAAAACCCCGAGTGTAATATAGTGAGCGTACTGAGTATACTGACCACTAGGGGGGGGTGCACTAGTCTAACGAATAAATGCAAACTAACTCAAACATTGTTTAATTATCATCGTAGGATTTTACTCATTAACAAATCATTTCTGGGTCCTGCACGTGTGTTTTTTATAAAATATATATATATATATATATATATATATATATATATATATATATATATATATATATATATATATATATATATATATATATGTATATATATATATATATATATGTGTGTGTGTGTGTGTGTATGTGTGTGTGTGAGTGTGTGAGTGTGTTCGTGTGTGAGTGCAGCCTGTATAGAATTTAACTTCTCCTTTGGGTTTGAAAGATAAAAAAATATAATCAAAGTAATTATAATAAACTATATTTTGTAATTCAAACGTATTGTTAAAAAAAATAGTTTACCTTCCTCTTTCTATAAAAAGAAATTAAATTTAAAATTACAATCGAATGTCTTTAGTTAAAATATTGAACATTCGTCCTGTATTAAAATTCTCGTTTCATTTTCCGTAGACTTATTTTCTTCATCGCTTTGTTCAAAATTATTTGAATTTTATTCCGTATTCTTGTGTCGAAAAATATGATGGTTGTCGAAAATTTTAGAATAGCTGTTACAAATTACAATCATAATTGAACTATTAATTTTTTATCTTGTGTCAACCATGTAATAATAATTTTATTATTATTATTTTATTTTATTTTATTATTATTATTATTATTATTATTATTATTATTATTATTATTATTATTATTATTATTATTATTATTAATAATTAATATTATTATAATAATATTTTTTTATTCTTTCAACCAGTGTCGAAAGCAGACGTATTACCCCAGTCCTCTCTCAATTTCCTACGTGTGTGTGTGCCATATGTGCTAAGTTAATCACAAACCCTTTAAAATAACAATAAGTGTATCCAAATAATGATTTAAAGTGCGTGCAATAATATTTAGTGTCATTATTATACAGTAAATTCAACTCCACGAGGCTAAATATGGTAAGCACAAGGAACGTTGATAACGCTACTACCAGCATGCAATATTAACAACAGCAAATATAATAACAACCGATGCAACAACAACAAAAATGAAAAGAAGAAAAAACCGAGTGGAAGAGGAAAGGGAGCATATTTCATTCAATAACAGCATCACAGAAAGTCAGAAAAATGATCTCCTGAATTTCTCCCATCTCTTCTACTCACTCCAAGCCAAAACGAATCCGTAAATTCTGAATTGCTCTCTATGATAAATTGCTTAAAATAAGAATTATCAACTCTTAAAATGACTTTTAGGGAACAAATCTCAACTTTTCAAACTGCTTTTAATGAATTTCCAAGAGCAAAAAAAATGTCGAGATTCACCGAACTAAAAAAAATTTTGCATAAATTTGAAATGATAACAAAATTCCCAGGCTGATGCCTAATTGATTGATGCACAGTACAATCTCTTCAGCAATCTCATAAGCATCTGCAGGAAGATTTGGTGAAAAACATTTTGGTAATCATCGGAAATAGGTTACCTGAAGGTGAAGAAAATGAAGACTGCAAGCAAACTGTTACTAAAATAATTGAACAAAAATTAAAAATTAATCTGAAACCAAATGCTATCAGTGACGTTTATCGGTTAGGTCTCCTCCCCTCCCCCTCCCCAAAAAAATTAATAATAAAAGACAAGCGTTCTGTTAGATTTAAGTTCACGGAAGAGGGATTAAAGAGTCAAATAATACTAGTTTGCCTTAAAGAAAAGCCAAATATCTTCTTAATCGAATTTCTAAAGCCAGCAAAAAAAAAAAAAAAAAAAAAAAAAAAAAAAAAAAAAAAAAAACTATTGAAGAAACCACTAAAAATTAGGAGGGATCATAAACAACTGCTACACTTCCGTTTCTTCAAAAATAGTCTTGCATATTAAGAAATCTTCTACCGACGATTCTGTCAATAGTAAAAACTCTCAAAATAAACCAGAACCAATTACATACAAATCTGATGGAATTGCAAGAAGAAAGCAAATAATAGACACTTGTGGGTAAAATATCCTGTGTATACTTAA